>JANHFX010003293.1:0-23153 GCA_027560015.1 Chloroceryle amazona | reverse complement strand
GCCGGGGCGAAGACCCCCCCGCCTCCTCCCAAGGAGGGAAAGCTTGGAAACCCTGCGGCATATTGGGGGTCCTTTTGGAGGGGGGGTGGGGGGATCTGGGGCAGGGGAGAACTTTGTAGAGTAGGGCTGATGGTTGGACTCGATGATCCGAAGGGTCTTTCCCAGTCTGAATGATTCTGATTACTTGCAAGTAAACTGAGCACAGTATTAAAGAGAAGGAGCTTTCCTCCAACAGCGCCGCTCGATCAAAGCAAAACCCCCCTTTTGTTTTGTTTCCTGAATTCTGCTCCAGGCCCAGACTGCACAAGCCCATGGCTCGCTAACTCGCTGGAATTCTGCGAAGATGCTGCTGCCAAGAATGACAGAGGGGAGAAGGCAGAGGAAATTGTAGGCTTTGGATGCGGAGAGCGAATTTGACAGAGTTCCACGGCTAAGATGTGCAGCCACAAAATAAAAAAAAAAAAGCAGCTGGCAAAAAGTCAAGAGACTCAGAGCAGCCATAAATGGAATTTTCTGCAGACTGAGTGAAGAAACACAATCCAGGTCGACAGGGTCAAAACCCCCCAACCTGCCTTTTGTTGCTCAAACATCAAGGAGACTGTGCAACCTTACGCAGTTTCTCTCTGCGTCACGACGACACATCTATTTCTGCACACCTTCTTTCTTCCCAAACTGAGCCAAATACCAGAGAATTGCAGAAACGAGCACTTCTAGAAATCCCCTGATCTACTAAACCGACGAGTGAGCAAAGGGAAAACATCTCCCCGGAGGTTCAGGAATAAGTACCTTTGTTGATGAGGAAAAGCGTGGAATTTCTTTCTTTATAATAAAAGGGAAGAGTTATTTGCAGTTTTGCATAACAGAGCAAATAAACCCTGACTAAAAGTAATATATGCAAGATTAATATGGAGCTACCGTTGAGAAATTAGACAAGAAGAATTATTTCCAGATACGCCTTCCAAAGGAATGCTGGGAGCTGTAGAGAATGTTCTGCATTTTCAGCTCTCTGGAGAGAGGTAACCAAGATGCACGAGATGGGAACGCCCAGCACAGAGGGTGGTGACAACAGGAGCACCCACAGCTCTGGGATCTTCAGCCAGGACGAGAACCTGAACCGTTCAACTCTGCCCCCGTCTGCGGGAGCTTTGTGGATGGGCACCTAAAGAACGGGACCCGGAACCTTTGGCCAAAAGGTGGTGATGTCAAAGCGTCCGCACGGGACAAACTCTTTAGACAGGTAACATTAGAGGTCTCGGTGAGAAAAATCTGCTTATAATACTTCACTGAACTGCTCTGTTTAGGGAAGAGTTTGGCTCAAACAGGAAACTGATAGCAGGAAGCGGTGCTCTAGGATAGCAGCCTACTCAGAAAAAAAGGGAGTCTTTAATTATTATTAACTTTTAAAAGATAAACAGCATTATTTCTTTCTCTGAAGCGATGCCAAGCTCGGGGTGGAGTATCCCGATCCGTTTCAGAGCGATGTTGATTCTAGAGAAAAATTATATTGTCAACTTAAATCTTTTACTGGTAATCAGTAGACACAGGAAACAAAACATGAATTCTTGAATGAGTCAGCTATCGCAAGCTGAACCGCACTCCCTGAAGTTGCTACCCTGCTATCTCCCCTGCTTATCTCCACCCTGCCTACCCATCAGCTTCGAGATGCCGCGTACGGCAGAGCTGCATTTCAAGCTAAACAATCAGCAGCGCCGCTTTTCCTTGAAACCCTGCAGCTGGGGCTGCCAGGGCCAGCCTCGGGGGAGGGAGCAAGAGAACTGCTGCCTCAGAGGTGTCAGCTCCAGGAGCTTTCCTGGAAACGTGCCCTGTGCTGTCAACGGCAGCAAGAGCGACCGATTTCTGTTCAGAATGGAGAGTGCACACACTTCTGTAGTTATTAAGTACATGGCAGGTTAGGGAGAGGATTCTTTGGAATAAGGGATCTGAAAATTTCTTCGGCGAAACATCTGATTTTAGAACAGGGGGGTTTTGTTCGGTGGGGTTTTCTTGGTAGCTAAAAATAGATGGTCTTCTAGAACTATCAAGGGACTTCAAAATTATGAGGAAAATTCAATTTATGCAGAAAAGTACATACAAAATTTTCTTAGCATTTCCCAGCTCATCTCCGTTACTTTGTTAGATGGGGGGGAACAAAAGAGGTGCTTGGTTCCACAAAAAATGATGCAAAGTGTTTCCCCAAGTTGGGAAAAAGGCTCCACGGCATTTTCAAGCTTCAGAAGTAGCCCGAAGGTTTGAATTTCTTAAACATATATTAAAGTTACATTACAGACAGCTCTGCAGATTGCTCTGCGTGTAAACCGGAGGGAAAAACGATGGCATTTTTCATAAGGCTACTGCAGACAAATGTTGTGAAGCAGGAGAAGGGGGATACAAAGCACTGAAACAAACCCAGAACTACAAAGCAGCGAATTTAAGAGAGTTCCAAAATCCTGGGTTTTAACAGAGTTTCCATTTCAACAGCGTTCAGGATTTGACTACAGCACTGACCTTTGTTGGAAAAGGAAATTTTGACGGTTCAGTTTTGCACGGCGTGTGAATAGCAGTCAGTGGAGGAGGCCAAGAATGGGTCATCTCCTATAACCAGACCAAAAATGAATAACAAAATTAAAGCACAGATTTCAAGTTACAATCTTGATTCAAACATTCACCCTGTCTCTCAATTTTCAGTTCGCTGTCCACACTTCACTAAGCTTTATATTTCAATCTTAATTTCCCAAATGTGTAACAAAGATTCTGCACGTAAACCTAAATCTTAAACTGCTGCCCAGGAGAACAGCTAGTCAAGACACAGGAACAAGCAGAAAGGCAGAAATCAGCAAAATTGGTTGGCCTGAACTGCAGCAGAAGTCAGAGTCTGATCATTTCAGACTGTGAACAGCACGTACAGGATACAAGGGCAGAGAGAAGAATCCTAGGAAAGGGAAGCCTATAAAGCCCGGGGAATAAGGGGAAAGACAAATGCCCGAAGCTGGAAAGAAAGTGCTTTGTACTGTCTCAGAGCATCTCCGAGGACCATGGAGTACTGAAGGTCAGAAGCCATGGAAATGCTCAAGGGCAATCTGATGATCTTTTGTGACACCAGACACATGACCAGGGGATCGCCAGAGGGGTAAAAGAGACTCGACAAAATACCCTGGGCAGAAGAGGAGGGAAATTCTGCCGTGGGGAAGCAAAATCTGAAAAGCTATCGGAATCTAAGGGTGGTATTTTGGTGGAAGAAACAGGTCATTCTGGTTAGGCTAGCAGGGAGGAGGCCCAGAAGAACAGGAACGCAGCGAGGACACGCAGGAGGCGATGTGCACACCCAGCAACACCCCGTGCCCAGCTCACACAGGGCTCTGCTTCCAGTTCCCCCAGGCTGCCCGCACTAGCGGAGTAACCCAAGAGCCCTGCTGGAACAACGTGCAGCCAGGTCGGGTGGAAAGGCACTAACGGACTGCAGGGTCCTCTCCACCACCTTAGCAACGTTTGCATCTTCGGCAAGTCACAAACAAAGCCACCCAGAGGACTTACTTTGAGGATTTCATCCACGCAGCTCACATCGCCAGACGCTGATGCCTACAAATCAAAACTCAAGATTAACACCTCCTAAAGCAAATTTTTCCTTAGAAGATCCAAAGGGCTAGAAACAGTTAAAAATACAACTTCTCTCCTTACCATGATTCATAAGGACTCTACAGAGATACAGACCTTGCTAATTCCCTTTAGCAACATTTATTTTCCTATCAGATAGATCCATCTTTTGGCGGTGTGAGTCACACCCAGTTATGAAAAGCAAATACATGAGATCTATAACACTGTGACAATAATCTCTTACTTTTCACTTGACAGTTGAAGCGAGCGTCGGCAGCCTGCAAAATTAAAAGCTTGTAGAGAGAGAGGAAAGAGAATGGCAGCGTTCAATCATTTCCTGGAAGAAGCCACTGGATAATATCTGAATTCAAATGCATGACCACGAATGCACAGGAATGACAAACTGCATTATCTAGTAAAACATACATTGCAGCATCCATCTAGAAATGGCAATAATTATGAAACTCTGCATCTTCTGCAGCCCTGATGGCTACAAGCAGAAAGGAAGCAAAGCTACTTCTTGACCCACTGCGCTGGCATTAGCACGTCGAGTCTTCGTGAACAAGAAAGTTACTTCATTTCCCTTTTTTTTACCTGTGTCCTGGATGTTATTTTGCTACTTGTTGAAATGCCAAGAACAAAGGCTTCTCTCGAGCTACCACGAGCCAAGGAGGTGAACAGGAGGTGCAGTGCCATCTGGTTATTAAGAAAGGCACTCTCCGTAGCCAGAGCCCGTGCCTTAACCATTCCACAATCACCGAACTCCTAAAAGTCCTCAAACCAAGAGCACTTCGTTTCCAGCCTAACTGACCCACGTTCTGACCCCTGCTCGAGGTGGCGTGCTTTAGGGTTAGCTTATTGTCCCTAGGTGAAGGAAGGTGTAATAATCAGAGCTAGCAGTTGCTACACACTTCAAAGGGAAATCTGACACATGCAGATGGTATCGCCACTCCAAGAGAACGTGGCTCCCAGAAACAACAATATCTGTATCCAGCTTATTGAAATGCTTGAGAGGATCCTGCTGTTTCGCTACCTCTGACTATGGAAAATTAGGCTGTCTGGGTTAAGCTGGCCTTTCTGAATGTCTCACCACAGCCTTTCTTCAATAAAAATCACAGTACCCACAGGGAGGAAGCAGAAGGGAAAAAACAATTCCTTTTGCACATTCCCCGTTTAAAACACAGATCTTCACTGAATAAAATGATGATGCTTTGTGCCACAGAAGACACACGGCGTTTACTAAAAACTACATTTTGGTTACGTAGATTGGGATTGTAAAGAAACTGGAAAAATCCCAGCCCAAAGGCACTCGGATTTAAGAAGCCAGGAGAGAGAGAGGGCAACTTACGTCCAGCGGTTGCGAAGGTATTTTCAGCTTGGTTAGATGTGCTTTGCTGCTCGGCTTCAGCTCATTGACGCTGCTGCTGTGAGTCTGGCTGCTGTAGTGTTCGGAGGATAACTTTGGTTCCATGGATTCCTGCCCATCCATTGGCCTTACGTAGGCAGTGGGTTTCTGTAACATTGAACTGGACTTGGACATTAGTGAAGGTGGAAAAGACTGATTAGAGTGTTGTCCACTTGAAAATGAGGGCACGCGGGAGGGAGAGTCCCAGTTGGCATCCGGATCCCGGGGAGATTTTGACCGTTGATGTTCTTTGCTGTGATGATCATTTCCATGAGACCTCGAATGGCTGGAGCTCAACGAAGAAACAGCAGATGGTTTTCCAGGGCTGGAAGAACGGGGTTTGGAGTGTTCAGACCCATGCTGGCTTTTTTTGCGGCTGCTGCTGCTACCGTAGGAGTCGCGGTCGTGCCTCTGGCCACCACTGCTAGTGTTATTGCCACCGCCACGCTGGCTGCCGTGCCCGCTCTGTAAACCCGAGGACCGTTTCTGAGACTGCGAGGAAGTGCTGGGTGCCGGTCCTACAGGAGTCCATTTGCTGCTCTGGTGTGAGCTGGTGTTATGTCTCTGATCACCAAAGAAACTTTGGTTTGATTTTTCATCCGGTGCTGATGGTACGGTCGGTTTGGGAATTGCAACGAGCTTCTGTAGCGATCTGTCTCCTATAAGATCCGTCATTTCATCATAATTACCGAGCATGCTCTGAATCCGACTAGACAATTTGTCTTCTTTGCTGGTCTGGGAAAATAATGTTTAAAAAACAGTGCTTTAAAATTCACAACTTCACGTTCAGCTCATTGACTTGACAATTCCCGCAGCTGATCTACATTTCAGGGCTAAGGTCAGGGCTACTATCTCTGTCTTTTTTGTCAGTTTCTAATTCACCCCCTTGAGTTCTTAAGAGGGCAATTTAACCCCTAAAGCATCAGGAGATGTATTTCAGCTGCAGGAACAGCGCTGGTGAGGCAGGTGCATGTTAAAATACTGCAGGTGCCCACTCGCTGTCATTTAAAGACTGTTTCTCTAATACAGAATCTATCACTCCTAAAAAAAGTTTTAATTAACAGTATAATAAAATCAGCTTAACCTCTCCACTGTATGTCATTTTTAACTGGTATTTATACCGGCGTAATTCTTCTTGCCAACAAGATTATACACAAGAAAGGGTTCTTTCTTACATGACCAGTTTGTTTTCAAAGAGGGTGTGCTGTATCACTACCCGTGTGTCCCAGGCAGCCCGAGTGAACCAAATCCCATCTGTATGAAGTTACCAACCACAGAAAATAACCCAGGAATAGAAGGAGAAGAAACAAAGAAAAAAAAACAAAACAAAACAAAACCCCCAAGTCTTTCAACTTTCCTCCTGCAAGAGGATGGTTTTCAGTCGCAATGTTTTATTTCTTGCAAACCACCTGAAGTTATGAAGGGGTTTGCTTTTCACGTGAGCTTTGAGCTACACAATGAAAATCTGAAATGGTGCTTTTTTAGCTCTCCCAGAGTTAGGTTATTTGTTTGCAATTCTGTTCAGCAGATCAAAGCCGGGAGGAAATCCAGCACAGGTAAAGCTCTACAAGGCCATAAACAGAGTCCACTCCTTTAAAACAAACTGAAAAGTACGATCCAAACAATTGGCGTACGAGTTAAAGCTGATAATTCCATCCCATCAGGCATTTCCCCACTTCAAATTAACCTCCTGTTTAAACTTTCTGAACTTACCCAGGCCTGGATTACATCGACTGAAGGCTACAAAGTTTAGCAACAGACTAAAGCACCCAAACCCCAGCAATTTGGCAGTTTGGTTTGAGTCAGTGTAGCAAAAGCAGGAGAATGGCAAAAAAGAAATTGTTTTATCATCCGTTTTCTTACTCCCTCCCTCCTTCATAAGAGTTACTATAACTCTACCAGTAGAGCTGGTGAGTAACTGCCCGTCCTTATTTTCAGGCCCCGCTGAAATACTCGGTTGACGTAAGAGCTGTGGATCTAAGAAGCCTGCAGCTGAAGATAAATTTACAATACGAATTTGCAGATGACTTCTGCCTTAAAAACTGCATGTGTAAGAACTGCAGAAACTTACAACTTTGTACGGTTCAGCAAAGAGAGGAGAGTTAGGTGGAAAGGCTTCTTCACCCTGTTGAATTTCTTGATTTCGCCTTTCCCTTTCTTTCATACGCAGCACATTCCGGTCTTCACGGTTCATGTTGCTGCGAATAAAAACCATAATTTCTGGTCAGAGGAGGGGCTGAGGAGCGCTGCGGGCGCGCGTGCTTGGCCCCTCTGCCGGCTTTGCCCAAAGAATGGTCTCGGTTTGGGAGCCCCTGCTGACAAACTCCTCCAAACTGCGAAGATGTTGGTCCAGTGTAAGCCACCGCACACTCGGAAGAGCTAAACCCCACCAGCTACCGCGAGCTTCTACCGAGGAAAGTTTAGGCACTCATAAAAAACTGAAAGCAATCCACAAAGTCCTCAGGCAAGTGACTACGTCAAACCATTTCACCTGCTTGAATCCTTCAGCTGCTTCATCCCACGCTGTGCATCTCCCATTCTTCTCTAAAATACTTTTTCTCCTCCGCATCCCCCAAACGTTCTGTAGTTTTACTCTCTTCTTCCCCCACCCCATTCAGTGCCCCCGACTTCGATGGTAGATCAAGGTTTATTTTTGCTGCTGACATACCTTTATTGGCACCCATTCTCCCACGCTCTCTAACCTCAAGCTTTGATGCTGTTTCCAGGTCTCCCTTCCTACCCAACTCCCCAAAGACGCTTCTACTCCAAGCAGTAATTTCAGTGAAGTTCTGGCAGCACGGAGACCGTACACACAGCTCTGCCACTGGGAAAATGCCGATTAAAAACCGGATTTCCCTCTGCAGTTTGCTGCTTGAGTTGACAGATACACCAAGTTGTCGCAACAGCAAGCTGGAAAAGGTTGCCTTTGAGCTTGGTAAAGGGCTGGGACTTAAAGGAGTAAGGGAAATGAGAAGATAAGTAAGGTGGTACTGACTCTTCCAACACGCACTATCCTTTACGTCAAGGGATTTATAAACGTGCTTTACTGATCTGCAAAAAGTATGGCAGGCACTTCCAGCAAAGAGATGTTCTTCCACACATTTCACAGTCTAAAATAAAAATGTCACCTCTTTCCAAAATCACGATTTCACGTCTTCAGACAGTGGTCTGCTTATTTAAAAAAAAAAGAAGAGAAAAATAAAGTATTTATAGAGCATCGCTTGGGAAGCTGTGCACAACCAGCCATCCCGTGCCAAACGAGGCAGCTTCAGCCTATCACTTAGCTTCTAAAGCAGTCATCCTTTCACCTGAATAACATTTTCGCCTCTTCCTGTAATTTCTTACTCACTTGGCTTCTTTCTGTCTACTACTCTGGATATGGTGAAATCCAAGAGGGTGTCAAAGGCAGAATAAACCCACAGGGTAAGTTTAAATCTTTGACACTTCTTAAGGCAATGGGTTTGCTCTATTTCCCTGCACAGCAAACAAGGTACAAAAAAGCAGCAGCATAATCCAACTCCGGGCTGACATCAAGCCTATGAATACGGTAACTTTTAAGTTATATGTGAAAAAAAAAAAAAAATCACTTTTTTCTCCAGTTACCCTGTGTCAGCAAGTGAACATCTCAGCTGCCCACTGAGACAGGGACCCCAATGCTCCAGCCTGGTGAGTCTCAGGTTTAAAAGGCTCGTTCTTCAGCCTGCAGCCCAGTTTCTTACACATGCAGGATTTAAACCGAGACGAATATCAGATTTAATTCTAGATGCTGCTGGGTTAAAGCCAAGTGAACCATTTGAGTCTAGGCCATTTTACTATTAAAGGCAAAATGTGAAGTGAGGACCAGGAGCCTCTTACCCTCGAGCAGTTTATTCCCATTCCCATCAGCGCGCTAACACTGAGAATTAGACACAGCTACGCATTTAGATTATAATCCTAAGAATTCTACACCTCTATTTTACAAATAGAGGGTTAAATATTAACAAAGACCTTTACTATTTTTTACAGGGACAAGCATCGCCTTTTGAAATTGTATCAACATTTATTAGAACTCTTGGGACCCAGGGGAAAACACAACACTCATGCCAACACTCTCACCTGAAAGGAGCATCATAGCAACATCATACCTGGGGTCAGAGCTGGAGCAAACCCAGAGCTGACCTGGCTCTACCTGCCAGGGGCAGGGTAAAATCAGCCACCAGAAATTTACCAGCTAATTGCACTTTTTACCACTCTGCCCCAGTCTCCTGTAGTGTAGCAAATGATAAACATCTTCACCAGCAGTCATTTTGACTCTGTGGGGGTTTAGGTTCTTTTTAATTCTTTTAATTTTTTTCTTAGTCAATAGTTTGAATGAGATTGAAGTTAGACTGGTTTGTACCTGACCTTCTGAATCTCTACACAGAGATAGCTGAAGTGTCTGCAGTGGGTATCTAGCTATTAAAACAACAATACTACCATCAAGTGGGTCATTTAGTTAGTGGGGCTTCCTCAGCTCTGCACTTCAGAGCTTCCCAGTCACGTTTGCAGCTTCCACAGTCACGAAACTCAACCGAAGATCAATTTGCCTGCGTTCAGGAAACGCGAGCGCCAGAGGTACTTAGAAGAGCAGCAGACTACGGTGTGCCTACTAAACCAACATCGCCAGCAACTACCTTCAGCATAGAGAAAGCGACAACACTTCAGTTTTCAACCACTTGTAAGAAAGCTTTAAAATCCACTACCTAAAAGTTACTACTGCTTGCAAAGTCATTTGCTGCTCCCCCAAGGCAGGGGGGACACCAACCCTGTCTCACGCTGGCACGAGAAGCTCCATTCTCTCCCAGTCTCCACGGTGACCGCTGGGAAGGAGCTCTGCCCCGCCACCACTGCAGACGCAGAGCTGCACAGAGGCCAAACTGCTTCTCTTTTTCCCCACAGTTCCAGGTTTAAACCTTTTCCCACAAGATAAAAGAGCCTGGAGGTGCTGGGTGCAGCTGATCTCCCGCCACTCCTACCCCACCCTTGGGAAGAGGGCAGCAGCTGCTGCTCCTCCCTCCCTGCACACCAGGCCTGACGGGGAAGATGAAGTCGCCGAGTTGTACCTGCTGCTATGGAGGGGATCCTGCTATAAATTCACTCAGGGAGGCCTGAGCTGAGGAGCGGAGCCAGGCTGAGGGAGACAAAGCCAATGCCCCTGCAGCAAGGGCCAAAGACCCCTTAACTTCCACATCTGGGGAGTGAAGAGTTCAACGCTGAAAGGGAATCGGGAACATGCCCAGCAGACACCACAGTACCTCCATTTTCAGAGAGGCGATAATTCGACCGGGTTTGGGGTGGAATTCTGCCTGTGCCGCGAGCGCAGGCCCTTCGGTACGTGACAGCACTGCCCAGCTGACTCTGCTCAGACATCACGTCTCTTCTCCAGCTCAATCCGAAGAGCTGAAAGCAAGTGGGAAACTCGGCAGGAAGTTCGTGGAAACTTCTGACCCAAAGCTGCCTCACGCTCGGCCTTTCCCCGCTGATCGACGGCTGAGCACATGAACCTACCAGAAACACAACATTCATTCCTCACTCCAACATCTTCCTAAACCCCGTTTCGTGTTTCTGTGCATCCCTAATCCAAAAAGGACGTGGCTTCGGCTGGAGTTCACTCGAGCAAACATCACCCTGGACTTTACAACTGGCATTATCCAACCGCAGCGCTGCCCACCGGCTGCAGCCTCCTCCTGCGTCCCACCTCCCACAGCTCTGGGGCAGGGACACAGGTCCTAGGTAGGGGTCTTCTGGACCACAATTTCAGTTTGAAAAAATATAATAATAATAATAAAAGCAGCTCACCCACATTGCCAAAGTTTTAGTGGCAACCAAGAGGGCCTTGGCCAAGCCTCACAGCTACTTCTCACCCTTCCTGAACCACATCAGGCACCCAAGAGCTTGTCCTTGCACAAGTTCCCCATCCATCTTCCCAGACACCGTAAGGCAGAACCATCAAGTGAAGGCTGGCCTAAGGAACCCTGGTCTGCCCGAGGAACCCTCCACACGCAACCCCTCGAGGAGACCCAAACCCACCGCATTTCAACCAGGCAGCAGCGGGTCTTGAGAGTGTGTTTATAGAACCCTGACTTCCTTCGAGACATCCTCATTTAATTCAGGGGCTTTTTCTCTATCTGAATTGGTTTCATAAGCAAGAGAAATCAAACAGATCATTTATCCAGTGCCGGTTAATTGGCTGTGATGAAACAAATTCTGTTTGACAACATTTGGCCATGAAGCAGAGAGTCTTCAGAGAAAAGACAGAATGTCTAACGCTTCGTGCGGGGCACACCCAGCTGCACGTAGCACAAACTCCATTTTTATTTTTATTATTTTTTTTAAAAAAAGGAGGAAAAAACACCCAGCTGGAAATCCTGCTTGTAACAAGGAAGGGTTTGATTGCAGGAGGCATTAAAAAATACCAGAAACCACCTAAGTGCTGCATCTGACTCCCTCCCAGAGATACCTGTTACTTATTCCAACTCTTTCCCCGTGAAAAGCCAACAGCTTTGAGGGAGCTGGCACGGCACACTTCTCCCAGCTCCTGCATCGAGGATGGCATCGCTACTAAAGCTGTCACTGAAGTCACACACGCCATCCTAAAATGCTACTGTCAGCTTTTATTACAAACCCACTCACGTAAGAGCCGTTAAAAAAGGAAGAAATTAACAAATAACTGCCCTGCAGCAACAAGAATTAACAAAAGTCCACTAATTTGCAAAAGAGGAACGTGCTCTGGTGTCACCAAGGACTATTTGACACAGAAGTGAATGCGTAATCCTAACTTCTAGATTTCTGTGTTGTGGTAAAGGAAGAAAAGAAGGCAGAAAAAGATAAAACATTGCTAGCAAATGATACGGATCTGCACAAAAGCAGAAAGAGAACGATCCTCCAGGTTTAAAGGATAACCATAATGGTGCAAATACAGCAGCATCGAAGTCATCTTCATCATTTCACAACACTGAAATAAGGAACAGACCTACGAATAAAGAGTTTACAGGGAACTCAAGTAATATTCACGAATGTCAGGAAAAACACAGCTCTGCAAAAGGACAGAGTATTCTGGTTTATTTCTCCCCTCGCACCTTTTGACACAAAGGCTCTGGGTTCTTTTCCACCAGCTCCAGTTAATCCCGCAGTGGGTTCTGTGCCAAGGGAGGGCTGTTTAGGTTGGGGTGGCTCCAGCTGCAAACGGTATCTGCTCCACCGAAGGAGGGTTGGATCTACCAGCAGCACTCTAACTCGGCGCCAACCCCCTCACCAGCTCGCCCCGAGCCACGCTCACGCAGTCCCATCGCACACCCGAGCGGAACGAAGCGCGAGCCGTAAGGTCATGCAGATGCTTTGGGAAGAAGCAACTCTTAAGTAGCTCCATCTCTAGAAAAGAGCCGTCCCTCTGTCCCAGGTTTCATCAGGAGGTCTGAGCTGTTGGCAATGCGACGCAAATACAAATGTGTTGGCAAGAGGACACGATCACGAACCAGTGATTCACCCTGAATATAAACAGAAGTGTTTCTCTTTCCTAGCAGGAAAACATAAATGTTTCTATGCTACCCTTCATGTCAGGGACTCCTTCCACACATTCAACCGGGAGATCACGTAGAGCTGGATGGGATCACCTTTGTATGTACTGTGAGGGTGGGAAAGCTTTAAAGAAATAAAATCGATGAAGTAAGTTGGCCTGAGTCAGGCTAACGTTTGACAGGACCTAGCAGGGGGGGCTGAGCAGAGCCAGCACTTTGCCATAGGCACCTCTCCTTCCTCCTCAGCTCCCAAACACCACAGAAATCCCCGAGAAAGCACCACAGGCCTGGACTTGCTGCTGCTTCTCAGACAAATGAGTGCAAATCCCTCATCGCCCGTTAGTCGAGAGACATTTCACAGCACTTTGTCGAGAGCACCTTGTTAGTTCCAGTGTCTCAGTCAAGTGACGATGCAAGTAATTACATCCTGCTCATTAGTTTCATCTGCCAGATTCCCCCTTCGGCCCTCAAAACTGCATCAGGTTACCCAGGTATCAGCCAGCCGGCGTCTCTCCCGCTTGAGAAGCCACCGCACCGCAAGAAGATGGATAGAAGAATTACAGCCATCGTTTGTAACTCAACACCAGCTACTGAAAAAGGACTTGGGGATCCTTTAGAATTAGAGGCTCTGAAGGGTAACGTCTCATTAAACATGTTCAGATGAGAAATGGGTCTGTGACTCATCTACCCAAGATTGAGCACGTAGCAGCAAGGACTGCGCTGTGACTAAGGCAAGAGTTAAAAGGCAGCAAGTGGATCTCAGAAGCCAAGTTAAGGAGACAATTTCTAACTCCAGCAGCTGCAATCCAGCTCATTTAAAACCGAGTTTTAAGTTCATTTCTGAAACGGCTTAAAATTGGTTACATCCAGGAGGAATGTGCAAGACTAGCTTGATGTGATTTAATCCAGGGATCTTAAAAAATCCCAAGCTATCTGTTCTCTATAATGCTGTAGTTTTTCACAATAATATTGCACGGTAAGGAAAACACCCGGTTTCATCCCTCCCCCTGAATAACCTCCCACACAAACAAAGTCCCCAGCTCTTTTTCCTCATAGAGAGCAGAGCTGCTCGCAGGACATCAGCTTCAGCCCCTCCTTTTTGTCCTGTCTGTCCAGAAATGGTAGGGACAGGACAACTCCCCGCTCTCCTCCGCTCTCACTGGACACAAACAGCAGCAGCAGGTGGATCGTTCCCCTTCAGCCGTCCTTCTACCTGCCCAAAGCAAAGGCACACGTGGATGGCATGGATCCCGCAGAGGAATGACCCAGCAGCAGTGCTACTGAGTCTCAAAGGAAAAGAATATCTCTAGGATTGAATGCTGTGAGGCAACAAAGCCACAGCCCACTGAGGCTGTCATTCCCTGCATCTAACACGACCCCGAGCCAGGTAAGACAGGGGAGTCCCAACGTACCTGACCGAGCCTGAGCCAGAAGGAGGAAATCCAGCTCATTTGTGCTGTTGAGCAAAGCAGAGTTTCAACTCTGCCTTCCCAAGGTTTTGCATTTCTCTCTGCTTCAGCTCACAGTACCAAAATGTCTTTCAGGGATACCGGACTTTCTCAACCACAGCATTTTAGCACCATCTGAAGCTCAAGCCCTGACATCCTACAGTTCAGGAGACAAACCAAAAGCGCTGCAGAGCCGACTGGACTCAGCAGAGCTTTGCCATCCACTCAGAACACAAGTTTGTTTCTCACACAAACCGCAGCTCGGCAAACTTCAGCCCACTTGAGTCTCACACTCTAACGACAACATTCTCCCCATCCTCCCAGTTCTCCACGGCCAGCAGGCTCCATAATTTGCACAGTGCAAAGACGGAGAACGGTGAACACAAAATTTTTACCTGCAGTCTTTTCATGTCCACACAGGCTAACCAAAGCATATTCTAATACTGTTTCTCAACAATACTCTGCAGTTTAATTGGGCAGAAAGTTAATAGCTGAATTCCTGTGCCTACATGTTCTTCTGCTTCAACTTTGAAGCCAAGACAATTGGTGTTTAAATTTTATTAAGCAATAGTTATTCAGACATTCAACATTAATCTGGCTATTACAGTTCTGACTTCCTCACATTAATTTACTTTCATAAAAGACATCATTACATGAGTATTATGAACTCTACAGCATCAGGATTAAGAAAGGATTCACTTCACAGAAATTCTCTGATAAATATGCTCTGTACACGACTGGAAACAGTAGACGATGTTTTAATGAGGTGCCTCCTAAATTGAGAGAGAAAAGGCAGAAAGGGGAAAAAAAAAAAAAAAAAAAAAAGACAAATCACATTGATTTCAAGGTTCCTTCTCCCATCCAACTGCAGGAGAAGCAAGGAGAGAGTTTATCACACACATTGCCCGGGTTTAGCTGGCGCTTGCTCCAGCCCGACTGAAAGATCACCTGTCTGCACCGCCCCACGAGACATTTACCCCCAGCCTCCCACCGCAAGCAAGGCTCGCGCGCTCTGCTGCCGAAGGCACGAACGTGAACGGTGGGGCTTCGGGTAACAAACTCTGCCACGGTATAAACCACTGGGGTCTTTGGGAACCGCTCGCAGTAGCAAGGTCTCTTCCACAGGACAAGGCTGTATAAAAACCGATAGCATCTCTGCCTCTTCCCCTTGCTCTTCCAAGCCCAGCTTAGCTTCTGAACCCAGCTTTTATTTGATGCATCTTCACAACACGAGCATCAGTAAGAATGTATTTTGGAGCTGTTAATACACCCTGCGCCCAGCTCTGCTTGGTACTGAAAGCAAAAGGCAAGGTGTCCCGGTTTGGGGTGTAGCGCTGGTGTGGTTGGAAGCCCCTGGTGCAGGGCAGACACCCGACGCAGCTCCCGGGTCGTGCTCCTGCCCCGCACCACTCTCCTGGCTGTGCTGACGCGGCCGTTTCTTGGAGATGGCTGAGCTGAATTAGTGCAGGTGCAAAATGAGTACTTTGGGGACAGGGTTATTTTTAAACACAGGTTTGAATGCTCCACGGCCCTCGAAACAGTTACATCAACACGAGAGCGCAGGAATAAGCAACCTCTTTACAACAAAACAACCACCAAAAACCCTAACGATCAATCGAAGAAAACCAACCCAAAATCCACAGAAGTCTGACTGAATAACTGTTGTGTGGCAGTGTCTAGGTGGCCTCTGTCTGCACCAGCTGACAAGCAGCGGGGTCACGGCCGGTGGAACAAGAGCAGAAGGATGCTGGCGAGCAGGTCGGCAGAGTGGAGAAGCTTTTGTGATTTAATTCTCTTCAGAAACATGGGAAAGCCTGGAGGTGTGATACGGAATGACTGAGCAGCACGATAAAGTGAGTTAAGTTTCCAGAACAACCAACAGGGGTCAAAGGGAAGCATCAAGAGCCCCCCCAGCTCACGCAGGTCAGCAGGTAAAGATCTTTACAGAAGCGATGGCTTGAACTCGGCACCAGTGGTCCCCGTTCACAGGGACGGTACTCCCAGGATTGCTTTACAGTTTGGAAACTAGAAGGGTTCATAGGCTCCTTAAAAATCTACAGTTTTGTGGAGCAGAAAAAGAGAACATAAATTTTAACTCTGATTCCATTTTCAGCCCTAACTTGTATGCAAAAAGTTCATCAAATTCATCGCCATTTACTACCTGGCTAAAATCTGCTATTAAGACGTGACTGACGTGACAGCTCTGGGACCTGGGAGCCTCTCTGACCACCAAACCCTCTATTTTTAATATTTAAATACGCTGAAGATGACGAGAGTGAGTATTAGTTAAACTTTGGGAAAACCCACTCGGGAAGAGGAGCATTTCAGATTTGCAGACAAAGCAAAACCAAAACATTTGGAAGCGAGGGGAAGGGACCAGAACTATCTACAGAGGCAAGCTGAAATTCAGGAGGAAAGCCACAGCTTTGATGTGCAGCGCTTCCAAACAAACACTAGGTAAAAGAAAAAGGTTGGGAAGTGTTAACCTTTCATCCTACCCCCTCAGTGCCACCTGTACTTTGTGATCCCTGTAAGCAAACCGAGGAAAGCGTGAGACTTTCGGCAGCCGCTGAGTATCAAGACATTCAGTTGTTTGATTTACTCCAGGAAAACAGTCGATAAATGTTTATTCAGCTACAGAAATACTTTTAATAAAATGATGTTACCTTTTTTCCCCCGCTAACGATGTTGTTTCGTGTTTGGTTCCCCCTCCCCACAAAGTTTTTACAGCTTTTTCTCACTTTTCCAGCCGTGACCTTAATCCGAAAGCCATGCTGTCCACAGCTCTGCCAGATTTAAGCACCAAAAAAAGATGGAGCCACCAAAGACACCCCAGACAGAACGTGCCTTGTGCTGCTCGCTGTCCCCAGGGATCCCATGTCCCAAGCAGGGCAGCCAGGATTCAACCGGTGCCTTCGTGGTCATCCCCACAGAGCCCCAGTGCCGCTCGTGGGCAACCCGCTGTCATCCGAGGAGCACGCAGCGACACCAGAGCTGTGCTAATTATGAACAATAATAATGACGAAACATCTTCCGCCGAAGATACGTAAACAGTTTTTGGTCTACCCAGACCAAAAATGTAACTTCTGCATTTGATAAAGCTCATAAAGGCATTGTGCAAGCTGGTTCTGAGCTGCTCTCCTAAGATATTTTTATCTATAAGCTAAAAGAGGGGACAGACAGGGAACCGCAAAAGACAGAATGGTCACATCCATCATTTAAACTCAGTAAGACTCAACGATTTTTGCCGCTGGAGAAAGAAGTGAAGCTTTGTGTTGCATGGAGTTACAGAAAAACACAGGCAGCCTTGCAAAAGTCTTGTCAAAATTCGGTTGAATTTCAAAATACTTCATGCAATAGGCTGGTCCGGTTCATACGGAGATGGTCGGTTTGTTACAAAGCTTAAACCTGATAAAGTGGCTGCAAACTGATAAAACTCCTTTCGAGTGCTATGGAAATCAGATGGCAAGAGCCGTTCCTCACTGCGGAGCACCCAGGGATCTGGGGGACAGAGGAGCTGCAATTAAACCGCTTGGTTGCCTTTCTTAGGCACCTGGCATGGACAGCGACTCCTCATTGGCTGAAGTCACTGAATTCTACTAAGAACAAGCTAAGATTAATTTTAAGGTACGATTCACTATTTGCTTACAGATCATCATTAAAAAAAATATTAAGTTCTATAACTGATTCAACTGTATAAATACAAAGTACGCTCCCGCTAAGGAGAAATCACCCAGCCAACGAGATCCCCATTTCGTACTCCTCTTCAACAGGAACGAGGATTAAACCTCCTATTTCTGACCATCTTTAGCTGTCGAGCCTGTCTCTAAACCAAAGCTGAATGCATTTTAATGTTTGTCTGAACAAAGCCGAGCTGGCGCGTGCCGGGTTGGGAGAGCAGGAGGAGTGACCCGCGGCACGGGCACGTCCCAGCAGCACCAGTGTCCCCCACGCACACCACGCTGCTCCTTGGCAGTGGCAGCACCAACAGCAAGTGGATTTATCTCAAAAAAGCCCCAAACAAACAAAAAAAAAACCCAGCATGAGCTACTTGGGCCAACTAAGGATGTGAAAAGGACACTGGAAAGGTCTTTACGTGTCAGTGAAGTGTGGATCTTGCTTCATGCGGCCATAGAGAAGCAACTTTTTCCTTAAATAAATAGAAAGAAATGAAGGGAAAAAAAAAAAAAGATGGTTTTTAGGAGGTTATTAGTGATTAACAAATCTAAGCTGAAGACTTTGTTAAAAGTCTCTCCTAGTAAAACATATTTCTGGTAATTATTGGCTAGGAATGCGTCACAGCACAAACTTCTTGTATTTTTTCCTCATTAAATCTAATTGGTGCAGGTCCTTGAGCAGAAGTAATCACTGCTCCAGGAAAAACCTTTTCACCCTTTACCTTTTCAAGTCTACCTACACCATCCACTCTGTCAGACTGATGTTTTAATAGGATGCTAATTTATCTTATCACCATCAGAAGGACAAAATTAAATAAAGCCATTCCAAAACTTCACCAGCCGAGTCATCCAAAGAACTTTGTCAGTCAAGCAGCTACAGTGGCTGTGCCGCAAAGAAAGACAGGAGAGAGAAAAAATATCGGGTCCATTTTATCTCATCTTGGCCAATTTTAATGCTTCAAGGCCCTTGAAGTTGTAAGAATACAAAAACTATTAAGATGTCTCTGGAAAACCCATCACTTTTCAATCACGGTAATCACCAGGTTACTGTTAGTACTAACACAGCACAACTTGCTAAAGGAATTGTCCCTGTTCCTCCACTAACATGTTTCTCCACATGCAAATTTTCTGACATTCTCATCGTAATCGCTCCTTTTTCAGATTTAGGCTTTGATTAAGTGTTGTTATGATGATCCTTAAATAAGGAAATGCTCATGCGGATGGCAATGGAACTCTGGAAAATGAGATTGGTAGATTTCTGACTTCTTTTTTTTTTTTTTTTCCAGAAACTCTGGTTACTCCTCTGCCCACAAAATACATAACATCACACAAACACTAAATTCCCACTTTGATGTGGCTTTTTTCTGGTTTGATTTTCCCCTCCCCTGTAGTAAAAATACTCCCTCGGTTGCTCTGCAGCCAAACTATCCAAAGAGAACCAGGGACTCTTATCTCCTCATCCTACTCGCTTTAATGATTTGTGCACATCAAAGCCTGATTAAAACCATTTAAGCACTTCCATCACTGAAATCTCTTTAAGGTCTTCTGGAAATCAAATTAAACGCGGAAACAAAAATAATAAAATAAGTCCACGTGAATGTCCAAACGGACAACTGGGATCAGCCACTGAGCTTTGCTAGCAAAGCCAGCAGAGGAGGAGACACACGGCTTCGTATTCTGAAGCGTAATTGAACTAAAAACCAGAAGAGTGCAGACAACCAATCTAAACATTACCTACTGATGTAAAACGCTTGCAGCAGCTCACACCGAGGAAAGCCCGTTCTAGGTTTCGGACTGTTCTACACAGCCCTAAAGCACAAGAGGAAAAAAGCCCTGACCAGAAGCGCCTGCCAGGGTGAACAAAGCTATCGCAACTTGTTTCCAGATCTTCTGATGCTGGAGGACCAGTTCCACTAACATTGCCTTATATGGCTTCAGGGCGGCTGCAGTTTATCTGAGTACGTGTCTATCTATGGGTAGGTGCCACTACCTCGGGAGCTACACGCTCCACGCTGCTACAAGAGCAACGAAACCTCTGCTCTGGTTCCTGGAGCCGGGGCACGCTTCCATCTCTCGCGTCGCTGCCTGAGCGCGCGCGACTCGGCTCTCGGAGCAGTGGCAGAGTAGGAAAGGGGCTGTGCGACGGTGGGAGATTTCATCGGGGGGTAAAAATGTTGAGGAAAGTATCTCATGGGGGATAAAAGGGGCTCTGAGCTGCCTAGTGAGGCACTGTTGGGCCTGGGTACTCACCACAGCTCAACAGAAAGAGGTGCAGGAAAATTTTTCTTAATGAGCTGTTAGGAAAATTATTTCAAGACTTCAGGGCAAGAGCTTCTCTTAGTCAATGTCTGTACAGCACTCAGCACAAGGAGCTATTTTTTTCTCTCTCTTTTTTTTTTTCCTGTCAGTACCTGGTGCTACTGCCAGTTAATAAACTGTGTTCTACATTCATCAGCAAGAATTAATGAATCAAGTAAGAACAAGAGACATGACAACCTGAAGAAATACAAGCTAATGCACTCGGGGAGAAAATACAGCTCACTGCATTAGGGAAAAGACAGGCTTGAAACACAAAGTTGGAGAAAGAAACTTGGAAAAGCAGTACGAATTTGAGAGCCCGGGGAGAAGGCAAGAACCAAATTAGAGAGGAGCGAACGAGGGAAACAATCTCAGGGCTGCAGGGAAAGGGGAATTTCGCATGGCACGCAGGACGCTGGCAGAGAACCAGGGGAGGAAGCAAGGTGTGCTCGGCTGCAGCCCGGCGCCGTGCTGGCCACCTCTGCAGCGCTCGGAGCACCGAGGCGGCTGTTCCAAGTGGGAACCCTTCAGCTGACAGGAATATGGACATCGAGTATCTAACGAGAGAATACATCTGGATTCCCAGAGCAGGAAAATAAACAGTAAAAGAACAGCACTGCTTTAAAAGTTCAGGCTGACTAAGCTTACGAGAAGAGCTCTACGGCAGGAAGCAGCTCGAGCCTGTGCAGTGACGTTCCCTGAGCAGTGGCAGAACCCCAAGCATTTCACAAGCTGGAGAGCACCTCGAGTCATTAGGAACTGCAGAGAAGGAGCAATCCTGCGAGAAGAATTTTCACCAGGTGAGGCCTTTTGTCTTCAGCTTTACCATTCCATGAAGATTTTTCTATTTTCTTATTTTTACACAGCAATATATTTCACCCTCCTCTATCGAAACGTGCTCTGCTCGAGTTTCCCGACTCGTTTCCAGACAGTCCCTCTCCACCTCCCCACAGTCTGGGGATGTCATTTTCTCACTGCTAAGTGAGGATAACATCAACATCACCCCTTTCTTGATACAAACTCCAGCACGGGCATTTAAATTGAACGACGAGGAATACGGGTGGAGTCCAGTTTAGCTATTCCTCTGCTGAAGGTACCTGTGAGACTAGAGTACGACGAGAGAACAGGACCACGCCTGTACAACAAACCACACGTGAGTAACAATCTGAAATTATGTGGCCAAGAACAATTACTGCAGCAGAAAAGAAACCTCAGAGTCACTAAAATCTCAAGACTATTCTCACATCCGCAGCCAGGTACACCCCAAACGCAACGCTGTGCGACAAACTTCCCTCCCAGCTCTACACGCACGCTGCTGGTAGGGGCAGCCTCATGGAAGATGCTCAGACTTTTTCCCTACACCCAAAGGCAAAATCTGCCTTTCAGAGCGGGGCTGATTTCCTGTCTCAATTCTCAAGATGCAGCCTCAGACACGGGTATCACTGGTTAACATTTCTACCCTCAGCAACGGACACTTCTGGTGATCTGCAGCGAGGAGTAAGAGAAGTAATGATTAAAAAAACCCCAACTAAATCACAAAGCAAGAGGATGAGCAGGAAGGAAAGGAAGGGGAGCGGCAGAAGCAGTTATGGCAACTCTCCATAGAGGGTGGGGGAGACAGGGGACAGCAGTTTCGCTGTCACTTGGTCGCAGAGTTCCCTGCCTGCTTCAAAAGATGCTCTCTGGGTCAGGGCAGCACAGGTCACACAGGTCTTTAGTCACATCCGACATCAGGAGCAACCTCGGTGGAAGACAAAGTGCAGCAGAACATCCTTGCCAGCAGCTGTGAGCTAGGAAAGGAAGGAGGAACTGGTGCGTACGTGCCAACTTATCTGCCAGCTGCAACGTCAGGGCAGATTTCTGCTGCGACCAGTTATCTACGAAACCCGAACGACGCAAAACGCATGGCATTTGCAGATAAAAGCGTGGCATCTTCTCAAGAAAGAGAACCACACAAAAGCATCTGTGCATTCCAGCTTACTCAGAAGAAAACCTAGAAATCCAAGTGGTATTTCGCTGAAGTTTTAGCGAGTTTTTTTTTTCCAGTTGAGATCATTACAACTGGAAAGATGCAAAACACAAAACCACTTTCGGGTCAGTGTGACTTCTAGCACAAAACCTACCCCAGGGGCTCGGTCTCCCTCTCTCAATGTTTGAGACACTGGAGAAAAGTCATTAAACGTCTCTGCAGTGACATTGTCAGGAAATTGTAGGGACCTGAAACCGGTTTTGAGACTCGAGTTGAAATGTACTGGGCTTTTTTGATGACTGTTAATTCTGCTCGACCAAGGACAGCTTGCACAAGGCTGCAAAGACATCATGTAGCAGTTAGGAAATAAAATTAATATTGACACCTTAACAAAAGTCAAGATATTAGCAATGCCAGAGTAAAATTTTCTTCTCGCTGCTGACCGGCGAGAACTGCACGGTGACTGTTCCGAGCCACTGTAACATCACACCTTGCCCAGGCAGACGACACACTGGGAGTTTAATTGTCTTTCTCTCGTTAGAGGAGATAACAAAATGACAAATCAAGTCCACAAGCACTCCTGGAACTGGCCCCTGTTTCACCATAACGCCCCCGGGCTGCAAAGCGCAGAGTTCCGGTGACTTCAGAGAAGTGTTCGGAACTTCCAGAGAAAGGTAAGGAACTAGAAACCTACCCCATGAGGAGTTCAGCAGCTAGAAGGGAGCTGGCAAAAAGGTGACAAATAACAGCACAGGCTTGAGCAGAGTCGATTTCAAGGATTGCTGATGCTGAGGAAGTGCCTGCTCAGCTCAGGCAGCGGCAGGCGGGAGGTCTGACTGACATCCAGGGAAACGTTTAAAATATCAGAGTTTTCCTAAGTAACTGATCAAACCAGGCTGCAGGAAGCCATGGAGCTGGGATGTGAAAGAGCAGGGCCCACACCCGCGGAGCAGAGCTCTCCTGGCATCAGAGCATCACCTTTCCAGGCCCTGCTGGAGCCAGGGGGATAAGCACTCGGAGTTTTCCCCCCGGATGAAGTGAACCCCTTTCTCAGTTCAGAAAGACCCGGCAAGTGAAAGCACTAATGTCTGCGTGACACATCCCAACACTTTCTTACTTTATATTTTCATTGTGAAAAAAAGAAAAGAAAAAAAAAAAAAGCCCCTATCAGCCCAGGTTCCAGAAATAGGATCACTCTTTGGATGACGAAGTCCAACGCAAACCTCACCA
>JANHFX010003292.1:0-52047 GCA_027560015.1 Chloroceryle amazona | reverse complement strand
GGTGCCTAGTGTTTACTTCTTTTTACAAACCTATAAAAGGAATTTAAATAAATAATATAAATTAAAAAATAAAAAGTAAATGCAAGTGAGGATGAAAGAAATACAGTCAAGATTTTCAAACTTGCTTTCCTACAGATATACTGTAAAATCGCCTTCTGGTCAAAGATACTAGAGGTTTGCAGGTTCAGTGCAGTTCCAGGAGGACCTTTGCAAGTTCTTACTACAGCTGGAAACTGGAATTCAGGCCACTCCTTCCACTCTCCTGTGCTGTAGTGTGGTGCTCAGGCACAGCAGGTACAGAGGACTGGCCCCACATTCCTCAATCTGTATACAGTAATCTTATGTGTAGTCATCTGGATGGACAATGTCAGTTAGCTATTTTCTAGGCACCAGCTTTGAAGAGATAGGAAGAGTGTTCATTAAAAATTAGACAGGGGGAGGAGTTCAGTTTCTTGGAGTGAGACTCATCCTTTTTGTGTGGAGGTCTATGTTAACCACTTGTTACCTGTATGTGTGCACAGATGTAAGTTGTTAAAGATCTTAGAAACTGTGATATGCAGATACAATTGGAAGAGAGCAATGGGACTAAACCAAATCACAGGTTTCAGCACTGTGAAGTTATGAACTGTGACAAGCACACTTTGGATGTATGTGCTCTCTGCTAAAATTTACTTTGAAAACCCCTTGACACATGGTCGATACTGCTGGGCTCCTCTCACATCACAGTCTTGTCCTTAGGAATCGCAGAAGAGCTGATAACCTGGCTGAATGCTCTGCCTAGCGTGGCTAGGGTGCAAAGTAGGGAGTGCTGGTTGAAAACTTGAAAGCTGAGGAAGAAAATTGGCTTTTAACTTTGTTGGCAATTGCTGTTGGATGGACAATGTTGTTTGTTAGTGATAGCCACAATGATACTGCCATGAGCTTGTTGGGAAGCGAGATCTGTACTTGAGGTACTTCATCCCATAGTAGAGGCTGCAGTGCCTTTGCCTGCCTTTAAGTGCCTAAGACTTATGAAGCAGCTACTCTAAATATTTACATGTCATATACATTATTGATAAGAATTCTGTATAAGAACTTTAAGATCTATCGGGAATAATTTCCTCATATTGTACAATGTTCATCCTAGCTATTGTTACGTCACAGTAAAAGGTATTACACAAAGACCGAATCTTGCCCCTTGCACCTACTTAATCTGCTACTGAAACACTTCCTCCTTCTTGAAATAACAGTGGTTTTGGAATGGCCATGCCCTTCTGATAATTCACACTAAAATGTTCACTGCCAGTGGGGGACTGGCTTCAGTCTGTCCAGTCAAGCAATTAATGTACCTAGCTGTGGGTGATAACAGGCTCTTACACCATGCTCTGTTGGGGTGAATTAAAAGCTAGTGCAATTAGTGCAATGGCATAAAAAAAAAAAAAAAGCATTTGATTAAGGTAGTCAGCAAAACAACAACAACAAACCAAGCTTCATTATTTAACAGCTGTGTGGCACATGTCTTGTAAATAATTTCACACATGCAGAACATTATCATAGAAACTGAGAATTTCATGCTAGATTTTCCAGTCTTTGGCTCTTGGTGCATTCTAACCTCTTCCATTTGTGTAAGAATTATGTGTGACATTTCTCAGCTATTTTAAGAAGTGCTGCAGCATACCAATCATACAAAACAGCAGTCATAGTCCACAAAACAAGTAGCAACAGCAGCCAATAACTCAAGTGTTTGGTTAACATTACTGCTGTAGATTTACCGTACGTTCTCTGCCCACATATCAGGAAATATAACCTTCTTAACATTGTAGGGAAATGAGATGAGGCTGGATGACTTCCCACAGTAATTCATGGTGTCAGGACAGGATAATAATGGTTGGCAAGATCCCCTGACAGAGTAAATGAGGGTCTTTATTGCCAGTGGGGACACCTTGGTGCTTTCATCCAGTAATCCCCCTGGCTTGTGCATTTAGTGCAACTCCTAGCAAGGTGCAGAAAACAACAACAAAAAAGAATGCTTCTGATAAATCATTTTGTTAAGTCTCCTTTAAAAGCTGGTGTTTTACTGCTGAAGGAACATTCTTCTACTCCTCCACAGAATTATTATGATTAGTCTCTTTGCTGCTGGAAGCAGTGTGGGTACTGTATGTCAAAACATTGTAGCCTTTTCGGCTCTGTATTTTAGAACTCTTCTCCTTTCTTGGTTGTCCCTTTATTTCTCTCCTTACTCTATTTGTGCTGAGTGTGGAGCACTTGGTGACATCACTTGCTTTTTGGTCAGAGCAGAGAGCATTGGCCTGGGAAACAGCAGAATTTTGTGATGAAAGTGGAGTTACTCCAGCAGAATGAGTTTCATCCAGCAGTTTGTGTTGATCTAAATCTTCATTTATTTTTGTTTGGGCTTTACTGTTATGTTTTGCTCCTCTTTGTCTTTAAGGTGTATATTCTGTCTGTACTGTACTAAGTGTCTGGGCTACAGATCCAGGCCTGGACCCCACTAATAATGCCAGTTAAACAAATACAGTTTCCTGAATACAACAGGAGGTCTGAGACTGAGTCTGATCATTGTAGAGTAACCATGCTGGTTGTTAATAGGTTTTTCCTTCCTTCTGCTCTTTGGCTTTCCCTTAGTTGTGTAGTTTTCTCCTTGGCTGGCCTGGGCTCAGACACCCGCTGGCAACAGCAGGGTGGCGGGAAGGTAACAAGCTTCCTTCAAATAACATTCTCTATGCTCATGAGTAATAGTAACTGAGGGCTGGCTTCCAATGAGTGCTGTGTCAGACACAGGAAAGCTTCTTTTTACCTCTAACTTCCTCTCCTGCATGGGGATTTGGGGATGGAGCTGTAAACCACATCTCATTTCTTATTCATTTGAATCACTTGAAGCAATAGCTGCATTCCCCTCCTCCTCCCACCTTTTGCTGTACACCCTTTTTTTGTTTGTTTGTTTGTTTTTCTTTGCTTTGCTTACCTGACTGACAATTGATCACTAAATGCCTCCCCTTCTCTCCTTTTAATGATTCAGTGTGCTACTTCATGCAGTCCTACCCTGATTACAGCTTTGAAATTTGAAAATCACACCCATACCTTAAAAACTGAGCCAAATAAAATGGGATTATCAAAAAATGGGTGGTTTTGAAAACTGGTAATACTTTTCTTTCTATTTAAATTATGCAGTGTTCTAGTTGCAAGTGAGTCTTCAGTTTCTGGAAGAGTGGAAGTTAATGTGAAATTGTCTAAACTCAAGTGTACAGTTTGTTGTGGTCAGCAAATCGAGTAAGTCTAATTAGATCTAATTTTTAGCCCTGTCAAACATAGGTTTTGTCTGAGGACTAAAACATATGTACAGCACTCTGAAGACAAGCATTTTGAGAAAGTTTTTTGCAAAATGGAAGTCAACCTATCCCTGTAACAGAGCTTAATGTTCACAAAACTGCTCTGTAGGCTTTGGTAAATGTGAGATTTCTTTAATCCTTTTCTATCTGATATCAGTAGTTCACAATAATAAGTAACCCACTGGTGCCAAAGCTGAAGGTAAGGTTGTAATACAGCTATGACTAAATAAGTGTGTGAGTAGGGGAGTTGAACTTGGAATGTGAATTATGATAGTTCTCCACAACTAGAGGAAGTTAATAGTGCTTACCTGTGTACCCAAGTGAACAGATGCAGTCATACTGTCCTATCTGGTTGAGACATGTTGCCCCATTCAGGCATGGTTCTGACACACATTCATTCACTTCCAAGTCACAGTGCTTGCCTTGGTAGCCTGGGACACAGTAGCAGGAGTATTCATCAATCCCATCCCTGCACACTGCTCCATTGTGGCATGGCTCAGAAATGCATTCATCAAAATCCATTTCACAGAGTGTACCTGTGTATCCTCCACTACAAAGGCAGGTGGGCCCAGCCAGACCATTTTGGCAGGTGCCTCCATGCTCACAAGGGTTTGTGTCACACACGCTGATGGCTATTTCACAGGTAGGTCCATTATACCCAGCAGGGCATTCACACATAAAGCTGAGGTTTCCAGCAGAGTTTAAACAGGTAGCATTTTGAAGACAAGGGTTTGAGGAGCAAGGATCAGAGGTTTTATTGCAGAGTTCCTCCACACTGTCCACTGACACTTCTGCACAATGGCAGGTATTGTCTTTACGATCAGCAATGCATGTAGAGTTCTTTTGGCAAGAGTCTGACAGGCACCTGGAATCATTCTTCATGCAAAGTGTCTCTAGAAAGGAAACAAGAAAAATCCTGAGGACTTCCACAGCAGTGGGAATAACCAAGAGTGAATGAAGATTAACACACCTATGCTTCAAAACCAACAGCTCTAATTGTTAGCTGTTGAGAAGAAAACGGGGCTGGTAACTGCGTGATGCATATTAGTAGGATAATAAATGTAAAATGAAAACAATTATCAAAATATGAGTGGGTTGTAATTTCCTGTTCTTGCCTCTTCTGTTCACCATACCCTAGAATGTCAGGATTGCTTAAGACTTTATTAAAAGTAGAGTTGCAATGATATTGGTGGTTGTCAGCAGATATCTAACAACATGGAATGCATTTAAGTATATTTAAGACAACCTTTTTTTTTCACTAGAGAAAGATGTTGAACCACAATTTACAATTCTATACCACTCTATTTTTTTGTGGTCAAAAATTATTATTGTTGTATAATATTTCAACAAAGCTAAATGATTGGATGTAGTTATAGCTCAAGTGGTTCAAACTATCAAGCACTTTGATTTTGACTTCATTATTATAAATAATACTTCAACAGCTGTACAGCATTTACACCACAAAGAATCTCACAAACACCTGTGATTAAAAATAGCTCTCTGGAAGAACATGGTGAACATGGTGTAAACATGTTCCTTACCCTCCAGGAACTTTACTCCTGGAAGTAATTAAAGGCCACATGGAGTTGCCTTGCTGCTGTAAAGATCGTCTGACAATAACATTACAGACCTCTCACTTCCCAGTCAAGGAGTAAGTGTTACTAGTATTCTTTGTAACTCACAACTGAGAAACACTGATAAGAGTTAAAGCAGTGAAAGCAGTGAAGGATGTTCTTTGCAGGAAAAAAAAATACTTTTGCCATGAAACTTTGTAACTTCTTAAATCACAATTAATTGTCTCCATAACAAAATAAACAGCTGTATTCAGATAAGCATAGCATGTGTACATAGGTATATACCTGCTGCCTTAAATTCAGTGGTAAGCATACTAAGCAATAGTAATAAGGTGCCAAATACCAAGTGCCTGAGGTAGGTGTGTTGATGTGGGCAGTCTCTCTGCAATCACAGATTCACTGCCAACAATATCAAGTGAGTTAGAATGAAGCTTGTGTACTTTTATGTGGTATAATTGGGTCACATGCAGCACAGGCACAGGTGAAGAGTGCAATGATCCCTAAATTATTCTCATAATGTCATGTTGCTTCAGCCATGACGTGGTATTGTTTTGGTATGAATCCGTGGAAATGGTGTTAATCATCAGCACTCATCCTGAAGTGTTCAGGAATTCTGTTACTCTCATATAAACTGACTTGAGGCTGTGGAGACGGTAAGACTCAACGGGATGATTGCAAGTGGAGTGTTTGCTTTGGTCTAAATGTCAAGCTTTTGAATGCTGAGGAGAGGCTAATGGAAGAAATCCTGGAGTTGCCTCCAAATACTGTGCTAGTAAAATGAAACAATGGCAGAGCAAGCCTCTTAGACAGTGATTAATGGAGAGAAGCAAGGCAAGTAGTTACTTACTGACAAAAACCATCTAGAAGACAGGGACCATATAAATACTGACTTAAAAATGCAAATTCATGTATAGTATTTTAATTCCTACTGGTTAAATTGAAAAATCTGATTTATAGTATAGTAAGAAGAGTGCTATCCAGTACAATTTTTTTCTTTTGCAACTGTTTTTCACCATGTTATAAGAAATACTCTACTGTATAGTGAACATCTGAATACCATCAGACTTCTACTGGGATCATGATGTGACATTCCTCAATATATGACAGTAAAGCTGTAAATGAATATTTCCCATGTTGCTAGAGAAAAAAAAAAGCATCATGGGGGGGAAAAAACCCCACTCATATCTTCGCCAAGAATCTATGAAATAAAGCTGAATGTTCCTTTTGGAGAGAGGGTAGTGATTCAGAAGGTAAGACTAGTGGGCTGGAGAACTAAAGTTCTATCGATTAACCAGCAGGGAGCTGGAGCTTCACCTCCTGTTCTTTAAAGGAAATCAGGACAAAAAATAGTGCTTCTGATTTAGCCTGCCTTTAAAATGAGCTTCTCCAAACCAGTTAACATTCAGTTTTGCACTGGGAACAGATACTTCATCCTAATGCAGTATCAGTTGTACTTCTCCCATCTCCCATCTCTCACTGAATGCAAAATTCAGGACACTGGCCATGGTGTGCTGACTTGCTCCACAGCCAGCAGTATCTCAGACCTTTCTGCTCCTGAACACATTCTTATGCATGTTCTAGTGTCCTAGTTTACATAATTTTGTGTATTAGCCATGTGTTTAATTCCTTTTCTTTAGCCTGGAGAATAAAGAGCTCATTCCAGTCTATTAATTACAGTTAAAATAAGCAAAACATTGTTCCTTAGGAAGTTTTGCGTCCCGTATTTTTCTTGGGATTGCACAACTTTAAAGAGCTTTCTTTTCAATCTGCCTGCCTACTTAAAATTCATTAAAAGTGCATGTTTGAAGAAACATTGCAAATTTGAAGAAATTAACTATGATTAATTTATAAAGTTATCTAACTATTGTCTTATGTAAACTACAAGAGGTGAGGTCAATCATTCAAGTGCTTCTTAAATAGAAACTCTGTTACATGAGAAGCAATTTAGTGAATTATTGCTGCTTTTCCAGAGATAATTTGCATGCAACAGCTTGATTTGTTGTAATGACTGTGAGAGGGAAACTATAGCAATGTACTAGCTATGAACACTGGTTAAGAAGCTTCATAGCACTATGAAGCAGTAATAGAGGATAGAAAATAGAAGAGGAAAGCAAGCCCTAAAAGCACAGTCTGTAATGAAGGCAACCATTCTGTCTCCAAGGTAACACCACAATGGGAAAAACTTTTCCTGGATTTTTTTTTTTTAAGTAGTACCTTAATTTTAACTCCTGCCTTTTATAAAACACATTTCTTACACAGAAATTGCCAACAGGTATTTCAGTAAATCCAATACTTCTTAGAGAACACTTTTGTCTAATTTGTACTACAAATTTACAGTGAAGCAATAAAGTTTTTGGAGTTTTATCTTCATTCTAATGTGGTCCACCATGTTTTTTATTATTTATATAGTTCTTGAAGATCACAAGAGTTCTGAAGGTCTTAGCAGAGATGTAACCAATGATGAGATTTAGCTTGCTTGTGATTTAAAGGCTAGGACCAAGAGTATTTGTTATAGGTGCTATTCAGTAGTTTTGCTACAGCAAAAAGGTGATCAACACAGGGTATGCAGTTATTATACTCTGGTTATCAAATGATATGCAGTTCTCCAGGACATTCCTGTGGGGTTTATTTTTGAGGAAAATCATGTTACTAAATGGAGTTACTAAATTGATGTTACTAAATTGATACTCCAGAAAATCCTTGGATCCTGGACTGATAACTAGAGCACCATTTTGTGCCTATTCAAGACAAGCTATATACACCACCTCCCTGCCTGCCCCATGGAGACTCAGTTTTCCTGCAGCTCTGAAGTGATGTAGAAGGATGGATTTGGTAACTTCTTGAGCACTACATCGAAATGAGATAGGAAGAAGTTCATAGTATGTGGAAGCTGAACTCTCCTATGCTCTGTCATGTGATATGACAGAGTATGATGGTGTCTGATGGTGGCTGTCTCAGTTTGAGCTGATTTTGTGAGCTGATGGCTAATATATTCTCTACATTTGCGGGAAGACCTCTAAGGGACAGAAATATTTTAGTGTTTGGGGAAGCAGAGGAATGACCTGAAAAGGCCTTATGTTCCAGCTCAGATATGCAGTGGAGTCACTTTCATTCTTAAGCAATTAAGGTCACTTCAGCAACAGCTTGTTCTGACAAAGTCTTAAAGCTTGTAATATTAGAAAAATGGAAACAAAATGCTGATCACTTTGGATTTACACTGAGTGACACTTGACGCAATTAGTAGTCACTTTATAAACATTGCTGTGTTAATCTAATTACAAGCGGAATTAGTGCCAAGTATTTTACCCCATAGTTAAATCCTTTTGATGTAGATGATAAAGTTCAGCAGTAAAATTCTTTGCAGTAAAGCTTGCCATCTACTGGCAAATCTTCAGTACTGCCAGAAACATGTCAATACCTACATATTTTACAAGAACTGACACAAACTATTAAATGTAATGAATGACAAGAAAAAGAGTAATTTTTTTCCTCTTGGATAAGCATATTTAAAGTCATCAAAGTGATCTTGTTAGTATATGAATAATTGAGCTTATATAGCTAATCAGCAGTAAAAATGCATGAGTTTGACTAGCAACGTCTTCTTAGTGATGAGAAACCACTATAGTGATTTTTAGGATGTTGGAAATACATGACAATGAGCATAGGTAGGCAAAATTAAATTAGTGGGAAAGTTGACATAAACAGGGCAGGAGTTTTGAAAGGGCTAGAGCAATTTGGTATAGATCTTCTTGGTCCTGATGAGGAAACTAGCATTCCTCAGTAAAACAGGTAATTTTGATGAGCTCATCAGTGTATCTTTCCTGACAATTTTGAGGATTTTTTTTTCCTAGATCCTATTCAAATCAGAGACCTAGAGAGTTCATGGGTGCTTTTCAAAATATTCTATCTTAAATCAATAAAATCAAAAGTAAAGTGAAATGATGGTCTCCAATTCTGAGGATCTGATTAGTAATCTCAACACTTCAGAGCCCACAAAAAAACCCCTAGCAAACTGCGTTGGGTTGTTTGTGTCAGAAATGTCTTTCTGGTAAGACTTATTCTTTCAGGACACGACTTCCTACAAGTTGGAGAAATATCATAATCAACAGAAGAATTTAAAATCAAATTTCAATCACTGCTAATCATGTTGTGATGAACGGGAGCTCACTAGACTCTGGTCAGGCCTGCACTTTGCTAATCAACTCATCGTGCCTGGAGGCTGCTTGTAATTTGCAACGGTATTCTTCAAATGTTCATTCTTCCCCTGCAGGAGGACTGGGCTTCAAAGCAGCTCTCGACACTAACAGCTTCAGAGTGTTTTACATAGGCTGCAGAGATTTTCTGACCTTCTTAACAGAGGCAGCCTACTTTCTAAGGGAAAAAAAATATATCTGTAAGAAGATAGAGAACTTGTTGATACCCATATAGTCATCAAAACTGATGAGTTTACTGTGCTTTGAGGAGGACCTTTTTTTCTTTACTTTTTGTTTATTTTTAATGGAGTTATTACTTCACAGGCTTGAATTAAAACTACGAAGCTACACCACCTAATTCACTGCCAGATAAAGCAGTTCACAGCAAAATCTGACTTTTTATTAACTTATTCATTTTGTAAAGAAATAGATAGCAAAAAAAAAATGCTGGTCTATTAGTTGAGAAATGAAACTTAAAAATATTCCTCCGGAAAAATAATCAAATTACAATAGCAAAAAAAAAAAAAAAAAAAATAGTGTTCTTTCTTTTGTATAAAAAAAAACAAAAAACAAAAAACAAACCACACAAAACCAAAAAAGAGCAACTAAACAAAACAGAAGATGTGTATTGGGTGGGATTTTTCTGGTTTTAATTTCCTAAAATAGCTTATGTAATTGGCACCTTGGTTGTGGTCAGTCACTAAAAAGATGAAATTCGATTGGGATAAATGAAGCAACCATTGCCTCTCTTAGTGTTAATACTTCAATTTGTCCTCCACTGAATCAAAAGGAGCATACAGAATTTGTTCACAACTAAAGGCTTAATTTATGTTCAAATCAGATCACTAAAGAAATCATGGGATTATATAATGGTACCAAGTATTTAGACAGTTTAGTGTCTGGAGTTAGAAATAGTTGCCTTCAATGTTTGTGTTCACTTCTAGTTTAAAATTTGTCCCTGGGATTTTAAAACAAGTGTGCGAATTGTGTTACTGAAATACCAGGCTCTGACTTTAGTGAGATCTTGAGTATACCATGACATAAAAATACAGTTCTTCACTATGACAATAATTTCCTAGAAAAGACAGCCTTTAAAAATTGTGGGTGTGCATATATGTTCAATCTTGATGTGTAGAGATGAGCACAGCTGCATAATCGACAGTGATTGAGATCAGATACCTTCACCACGGACTGAAAGTCAGATGCCATTCATGGATCAGCATTTGGCAGATAGGGAAGAAAGGGACATGAAACCATGCTGTTCTTGATAAAACAGAGATAGGTAAGGGGTTATCTTAGCCCACAAGATAAATTTTCCATTGAGAATATCTGTGAATCGACCATTTTAGTTTTTCCACACAGTTCTGATTTTCAGACTAAATATTCAAACTTCCTAAACACTGCATTAACGCTATTTTACCCCTTCCCATCACCCAATACACTTGTACACCGTCTTTAATTATTTAATGTAATGAGTGGCTTGTAGATATTGAGATTCCATTTCTCCTTTTCAAGCTTCACCCAGGAGGAAAGCACCAGCCCCAGGACCTGACCTGATCTATCCACAACTGGAATTATTACTCATTCTTCTTGGTAGAAAAGGATACCTCGGGAAGGTATGAACAAACTTTGCCAAGGAAGCAAGCACTTGTCATTGTGTCTAGAAATACTGTGGTCATAAATGGTTAACCCTGGATCGTTAATTTCAATTGTGTGTCCAAAACATGTTGTTATAGAAACCAGTTTCAGTCTTTAAATCTTGAATCATGATTATTACCATAGTAACCACCACCACACATAGGCAAAAAAAAAAGAAAAACGGTGGTTACACAAATATTTCATTTCTATCAAAAAAAGGCAATTGTGTTTTCAAGTACATTTGTATCAGAAAAAACAAAGAAAGTAAATTAACGACTTATTTTCTGAAGCAGAAGTATCACACATAAAGGTAAGACTAACAACTGAATAACATTACAATTTTAAAATGTTTTTAGGAAACACTTTAAGGCTGTCTATGATTCAAATTACAGAATCGTTTATTAAATCAATGTTTCCATTTCTCTATTCTCCAAACATTTCTGAAAGCTCACACTAATTTGGCACTGGCCCCCATGAACGAAGGCCGTTGCTGTTGCCTGTTATTTTCTTCTGCTGTCTTTTTGCCTTTGTGCTGCCCCAGACTTCCTTACCCTATGGGGGCTTCAGCAGCAGCAGTTCTTACAGCTGCAACAACCTGATTATATGAAACACAGCAGCAGTTTGTCAGGCTTTCCTACAAAGCAGCCATGCAATGCCTGTTTTATCCCACTGCGGTGAGGTGTGCTAGTTCAAAGGCACTTGTCTGGCGTGTGTGCACACATGGCTGCTTTCTGGCTACTTCAAGAGTGCTGGAGAAAAGCGGGGGAGTGGGTGCAGTTCATTAGCTTGTGAGTTGTCTTGTCAGCAGTGGGCAAGTAGCACAAACACTTCCAGAATGAGGTAAATGTTTTCTTCTACAAGTAATATTTTTGGCTCTGGATTTATTTTGCATCATGCCCTACTGCTGGGAACAGGAGGAGAATCAGGCCCAGCAGATAAACAGGGCTCCTACATATTGAATTTGGATGATTTTTGGTTCAACAGGACATCAAGGCATGGTGTTACTAGCAATGCAAACAGACTGTTTCCTTATGCGAATAAGAGTTTATCCACTGCTTCTATACCTTTCCATTTAGCACCACCACACTGCAGTTTAAGTTAACAGTGCAGAATGATCATTGTGATTTTACTATGTACAGATATTTTTGTTTAAGATGCAGGACAGCAGCTGATCAGGCCCAGAAGGCAGCTGATATCTATAACAGTAAGTGATGCAGACACTGATGCAGAAACTGAACTGACTTCTGCTGTGTAATCCCTGCTACTGTATACACTCTAACTCGATATAACTTTTCTCTTTAATACCTTCACAATATATCTCCACACTCTTATCTTCTAAATCTGCAGAAAGACATGAGTGTAATGAGGTGTTCCTTCTCCCTTTAGAAGTAATGAAATCTCTCCTTTAGTTGAATTCACATAGCAGAATTTATTCTTTGTACTACAGAACAGGATTCCTCCACATGCAATATGTGGTGGTGGGAAGCTGGGGGCCATCTTCAAGTTTGCCCTTCCATCAGCTCTTCAGAGAAGAATATGTCAAGTTTGTTGTGTTTAAAATCTGAAACAATTTTATTCACATAATAAACTCGATTGCTTATTGGTGATTCTACGGGTTTAATGTCTTTGTCCCAAGGAATCCTAAGGATTCAATCAATACCTTTCCTGACTGAACTGCTCTTAGGACTTCATTAAATCTGGGGACATCCTCAGCATATAACTCAGGATACAGAGTTGTGTATGTGAAGATCTCTCCTGTGAGATGAAAGGTTTTGCAGAAATAGAGAAATAAAAAGAGAAAATCTAGGTGATTTAGTTATGAGTGTGAATTATGTCTTATACTTTAAAATGCTATCCTGTGTTGCTTGCCCTTAGTGAGGTTTCTCAGCATGCCTAGATGAACTTTTTTGGATGGGTGGATTGGTAATGTTTTTGTGAAAAGTGTTGCTCCTGCCTTGCTCCCAAGAGGTACAAACACAGCAGCACCAAGCCTTTTAAAATTAATGGAAGTATAATCTGGCATTTCCAAACCTGATATTGAAACCCAGTGGGGGTGCAAGTGGTGCTAGGGAAATGTAAAAATGAAAGTAATGCTTGCAGTTGGAGAGATACCACCTATATTGACAGCTACATTGGGGAGGAAAGCTGAAACACACACCTTGGAAGCAGGCACAATGATGGAAAAGGTACAAGAGCTGAAAAGGGTTGCAGAAATACCAAAACATGGTCTTACTACTTCTCTGCATCTATGGGGGGATTTTCAGGAACACAGAGGGTGTAACACAGCATAAAAGTGACAGTTTGTGAGTTTGGGTGGAATCCAGTTGCTCCTGGTTCTGTTTGAGTTCTAAATAGTGAAAAACTCAGAGCAAAGAAGCTGTTCCCTCTCAAAGAGGCCAAATCTCACCTTAAGAGACACAAGGTCTCTCAGCCTCCTGGAGTCTGGAAAGAGTTTATGGCACTTTGCCTCTGTGTAAGTAAGAGGCTCCCAGCTCCCACTGAATTCAGCCTCACGGAGAAGCTGGGGGCCTGACTGCCCTGGGAGATGCTTACACTCACACAGACCAGCTACCACTGACTTGCAGTGCTGAGGTTCCATTTAGTCAGACCGTGCAAGCAACCATGCTACCATTGTGCTCAGCTACTAACATAGGAAAGAAAAAGCCGTTAGAAATGTTGCAAATCACTGCTAAATCTTTGATCTAGTGAGTTTAGAGAGGCTAAAAACTGAGTACAAAATTGACTTCAGGTCCAAATTCTGTGTGCATGTGTTATTTGCTTTTGAAAGTCATTGAAATGCATCCTCTTCAGTCTCCTTTATCCGTGGTTCTGCCCTTTATTATCTCTTTCCTGTGCTTAATATGAAAACAACATACAGCAGTGATGCTGATAAACAATAGTCCATAAAGATGCTGTGATTTTAAAACATAGCCTCAAATGTCTGTTACGTTGACCACAGTGTATTTCCTTCTGAGTCAAAATTGGATAGGCTTGAAGCTGTGATTGTTAGAAATGCATCACACGAACTTGTAACATGGGACAAGAAATTCTATTCTGGTGAGGGACATTTTCACCACCACTTTGCAAGTCACAGACTTCAGAAAATTAGATGTTTCCCTCTGCAAGTGACACTTAATTTTTGGCTTTAAGAAAATATGTATATGCTCACTTGTCAAATGTGCTACACTAGTAAATAATAGGGAAAATGTTATTGTCAGATATATCATACGATATATCGTTCAGAGTAAGGTTTTGATGACTTCCAGTTCAACACAGTTGCAAAAAGCGCTCATCTTTATGTCATTTAGATAACCAGAAGATCCCATCAAGGCCCATTATATCAGATGCACCATATCACTTCTGCACAGCCAAATCTCTAGCAACAAAATGCACATTCAGAAAATTATGTCCTTTAACATACTAGAACAGGGACAAAAACCATGACAAAACATATAAGGGGTTTTACAGATCTATTCTTTGCCCAGGCAGTTTATTATACTCTGCTTTGAAATCTGTAAAGAAATTAATGATTCAAAGTTTCTAGGTGCAAAGCCATAGCCACTGGAGTTCATGCTGTCCCTCCAGGCTTGCTGATGCATAGTTCTTTTCTCACACAATTTCAGTTTCATACTATGTAACAGTATTCTCATATCAAAAAAAATCATGATGCTGTTTCTCCAGTCTCCACAGACTTTAAAAAAGTAATCAGCCTTGTGGCAGATAAGCATTATGTTGCTGGAAATACAGTGTACTGTGATTGAGGTGCCACAGGAATCAGAAGAAAGCTTCAGTGTGGGTACAATGCACAGCGAGTACAGAGAACGTAAGGTCATACTTTTCCAGTGTGAACTTTGTAGAGGAGTTCACATTCCAGCCCTTTCTGTTATTTACTAAAAGCTTTTTCAATAGAAATTACCTACAATTAGCTCTGCATGAGCTACTTACCAATGGGGATTTAGAGACTGCTTGGGAAAAGTCATAGCTCCTGTATTTTGGGACAGGCTGGAGTCTAACAGAGGGAACTGGTTCAAGCAGAGTTTCCAACTGCTTTCCTGCTGAGCTCCTGTGCTGAGAAGAGCTACCAACAGGGCCAAAATCATGACATTGAGATTGGTGAAGAACAATTATGTGATCATGATCTGTACATGTTGCCTCCACTGACCTCATACAGATAAAAATCAATCACAGGCCCAATACAAGGTTGCTATAATGTGAACTTTTGCAGAGTGCTAGTCTTTTGAACACCAGTTTCATATAACGGTGAAGCTCCATTATGGTTGTAACTGACATAATGTCTATGGTAGATTTCCTAACCTGAAAACAGACTGTATTGTAGCATCCTAAAAAATACACTGATGTGTAGCAGAGGAAGAATGAATTTGGTTCGAGGTTTTACATTTTATTTCTGGAATAAGCTCAGAAACAGATCCTAATAAAACTCCAACCTATGTGATATGAAATTACTAGTGTTAGTCTACAGACAACCTCTTCCCCAGTTTCAAGAACTATTTGCTGATTAATGACAAAACTCTATATCCACCCCAAACACATGATGTAACCTGCAGAGATGTTCCACCAGCTCCACCTTTCCCTAAGAGCCACCACCCTCTCATTGAACATACTGCACCCATAGAGAGGATTGGCCAAGCCCTTATTTGATGACACCCCAGAACTCAATTGCACCTGACAGCAATGCAGTGTCATCTAATGAAAGAATGAAAGTTAAATAACAGTCAAGAGAACAGGAATGCAGTTCACATTGTCTTCTCTGTCATATGAGAACTTGGATTGAACTGAGTTTGTGGGATAACAGAAACCATGAGAAGTATTCATGAATTTTTGGAAGTTGCAGAATCAGAATTCTTACTCTACTGATATCTACAAAGCAAGTCCTCAGTTTGACATTTATCATTCTATTCAGATAAGGAGCTGGCTCTATCAGATGATTATTTATGCGGCTCCTTTCACCATGCAGAACACAATGACCAGTCTGTGTAGTGGCGATCACAGCAAAATGTACTGCGCTTGTGACCCTGTAAGGCCAGACAGGGCTGGTAGACACCCTGGTCTCATCAGCACTTCTGTATTTTTATGTCATAGCATTCACAGGGTGAGAGTCAGAGATCTCACAGGGAATCTCTTGGTCTCACAGAACTGACCCCAGTCTCCAGTGTGCATGTCCCCTTTGGGGAGGAGTGACCAACCCAAAGGAAGACCAAGAGTAGGTACTGAAAACCCACTCTATAGTTAGGGAAGATTTTTCTCTGTAACCTTTGTAAAATGCTTCATTGTAGAAGTGAAGCAAAGTCAGAATATTCACCAGCACCAGGGTATGTCCAGGAGCCTTCCTTGAGGAATATACTCAATAATATGCCTCTCATAGTAGAGGAATATCACTAAAAGCTAAATTGTTTCTATAAGCCTAATACGGTGGTATGTCTTACAACAGAAACACTGGCCACTAGGGCATTAAATACCTGCTATAAATGAAGAGGTATCCAGCAAACCTTCATCAAAATTAGATCAGTAAGACTTTGCCAGTAAAATGGCATAGAATTTAAAACCATGGATAAATAAACACTATCTAGTAGCAATCAGTATAATGGTATTATTTCTTGGAGATTTAAAAAATTATTTGATTTCCCTGATAATATTTTCCTTTATTTCTCCCATTTAATTTACATAAGAGGTAGATCTGACTCCTTGTCTCTCCTTCCTTTCCTAGTTCTCACTTTTTTGCCTTAGATTTTTTCCATGCACTCTTCTTTTCTTCCTCTGAGGCTTGAGCCAAAGCAGATTTGGATTTACAGGGCAGTAATGGGAAGTTACAGTAATTTTGTGTGGCTGGTAAGTGATCTTGCAGTAATTGTAGCCCCAGAACACAAAATCACTCATGGCACCAGATCGACAGGGTAACACAGATGCCTCTAGAGCTGTGTTGAAATGCTTACACTACACAAAATGATCCAGAGGACAATAAAGATGCTCTGGCCTGCTATTCTCCTGGATATAAGTTTTAGCTACCCCTGTAGCAATGACAGTGGAATTTTGTGTGACACAAATCTGTTCTTAAGACACAGTGAAACCTCACAATGTTGGTGGTGTAGTGTCTGGGGACTGGAAGATAAGATTAGCAAACGCAGGGAGAGAACTGAAGCCTCCACAGCTTGACATCAAGAAGCTTTCTCTATCTGAAGAAACCTTGCTGCCATACAATGAAGAAAAAACCCAGAAAGAATACCCTGTTTGGGGGAGGGACTTCCCTCACACTGATACCACTCCAGACTTACAAGTCCAGGGCAGCATACTGACCTTGCTTTGTATTAAATTATGCTATATAAATGAGATCTATGCAATAGTGAAGGTCTGACCAGGAAAATATTAAATAAGATTTGCTGGCAATAATGAATTTGTGGTAAATATCTAGTAACTACCACACTGGGAGCATTTTTGGCAGAGTGCTCTACAACAGGGCTTGTTTTATGATCCCAGTGGGCATAATAGAACATACTGTGCTGAGAGACCGCAGAACAGATTGAGAAGTAATTCTCAGTACTTAATGCTTGGGGATTCTCAAAAGCAGTTTTCTCTTCGGATTGTATCTCCTTTGATAGTTGTGATAATTAATTATAGCTAGCCTTGCATAGAACAAGACACTCTTACTATATCCCTCAAACAGCAGATTTAATAGGGACAAAATTAGTAACTCATTTAATAGGAACAAAATATCTTAATTAGAGGTTCAGCTGTGGTGTATTTTCAAGACACTTTGGTATTGATTTGGCCATGGTAGCCTTCTGTAACAAATATTTTTACATTAATAATCAAGGGACCTTGTAACCATAACAGTATGGGAAGGAAGCAGCTTTATCAGGGAAATTGGAATATCACTGTCCAATATAGCATTTGGACTATGGATTATAGTCTCTAGTTCAAAAGTGACTGCATTTATGTCGAGCCCTCTTGGCTGAGTCATTTTTTCTTAATTGGATGCAACCCATGCGTCATCAAGTGAAGAAATCTGACCTCAGGCAGATGCATTTAAAGCTTAGGTTTCTCTCTGGATAAATGGATACTGTTTCTGCTAACAATTCATTACCTTCATTTTGCCCCTGTTCTGTTTTTGTCTTACCTGTACTTTAGTCATCATAATTGAACATATGAAATTAGCTACAAAATTAACCAGATGAGAATCAGTTTGTATATACACATGCTTAGTTTACTCTTAACATCATGTGTTCACTATTAGATGTGTTGATTCTTTGTTCTCATCAAGACTGAGATAAATTTATTTCTGTAAATTCTGATGTTGCAAGATGCTTTTACTAACATTTTCTTCACCCTGCAATCTTAAATATATGTGGTAGAGATACATGCAAGAATTACTCTGTTTTCCATGTATTGCATTCATGGATTACATCTGAGGAAGTGGAAAGTTTAGCTCCCAAGCAATGTGGGTTGGATTCCTCTTGGGGTGGATATGCTGAACCAGGTACATTTGTAATCTACCAGCAGATTACAAATTAGCACCCCCTTGCCCATTCTTGGGTAATCGGGGGGGATTGGCTAAGGTTTTTATAGCTCTGGAGCACATTTTTTGGGTGTCTATTGCTAGGCTGTAGTTTGAGAGATGTTGGAGAGTCTATGCTCTGTGAAGAGAGGTTCTGTGAGTGGCCACCAGCTCTGCTGTCCTTAGGGTCTCGGAGAAAGGCCTGGGTCTCTGCAGCCAAGGGAACAAGCTTCAGACTGACTTCCTTCCCTAATTAATTTAGGAACTAAAAAGCAAGCTGCAGTAATGGAACAGGAGAGAGAAAACTAGTGCTTGTCCAATCTGCAAAGAATGTTACATGTTACCTACAGGGCAATGTAGTCTGCCCTAATGATAGCTCTGTTCTACTTTTGAATGGATGCATATTTATTAAGTTTTTCAGGTAAGGTGTGGATTTTAAAAAGTACTTTTTTAAAAGTAATGTTTATATTATGTAGGTATTGTTGTAGGTACAAAGCATTTGGATTAGTATCAAAACTGTATATATGCAGGGATTTCTTTTTTGAAAAAACTACCTGAAGACACCTCTCCTGACTTGGTTGCTGGTGATCAGAATTTGTACTCAAGTCAGCAGTAATTTTGTTAAGCTGTTGAATCACAAAGCTCAACTTGTCAAGTACGTGCATAGTCTTTAAGCATGTCAGTGTGTCCCCACTATCCCAAAAAAGTTATGAAGTTGCTTGGAAGTTTAATTCAAACAGAGGAACACTTAGAAGTTACTAAACTTACCTGACTCATGCTGAGTTTTTTGCCTGTTACTGCAATAAGCATTAGTTAGACTGATTGCTAGGGACTGATGCTTATTTTTCTTCTAAGTTATGAACCTATAGAATGAAATTCTATTTAATTATCAACAAAGGGAAGTAATGCTCTAGCTAACCTGTGGTGATATTCTTCCGTCTCTGTCACCTCTCTTTCCTGTCTGCCCCTAAAAGGGATCCCAGTTGGACCATCGTGCTTAGGAGTAAGTATAGCTGGAGAGTTCCTGCAGTCAGCATTCCACAGTAATCCATCATGCCTCACTCCCCAGGAGGTGGGCTGAAGTAGCTCTTGCAAAGGACTTGAACACAGAACAGTAAGAGGGATTGTCATTTAGGAACAGCTGAATTTCAGGTACAGAATCCATAACTGTCAAGTTACTTCACTGAGGTGGCTTTTGTCAGCCTTAGATGAAGCTTTTTAAAGCAGCTTTTATTAAAAACTCACTAGGGCTGTGGCTCTGAAAAAGTGAGATCTTGTTTTTATTAGTCTGTAATTCTTCACAGTTACTTAACAATTTTCATAGCACTTTTTCTTCTCTGCATTGTCATGTCTGTTTTCTGCAGTGATTGAGTTTTCAGAACTGTCAGAACAATATCAGGACAACGTAAAGACAGTGTCAAGGTAAATATAGAAGGGTGACAGTGTGAACGAGGGAAAGAGAAAAGAGCTGTCAGTACTCAGAGTGCTCCATAGAGAAAATATTTAAATTATAAAACCATTGTCACCATGTACTGAGCAAGAGAGAATAAAGTGGAGATACTTAAGTTACTGCACTATGAACCTGTCTGGATGACAACTTGGCATTAAAGGACTGAAAAAAGTAATTTGCAAGGATGCCTTTCCTCTCTAACCCTTATCCTATATTATGTTCTAGACCATGTTCCAGTCCCTAAAGTCCTGTCAATGCGGCAATATTCTAATTTAGGCTTCTGACATACTAATTTGTAACAATCACCGTTTTGGGAAGAACAGGGATTAAAAAAAAAAAAAAAAAAGTTTTTTTTTTTCCTTTTTCTAAACAGTATACCACAACATGGAAAGATATTCCATTGCCCACCTACAGGAAGGTGGAAGGTTTTCCCACTTGACATAATTCCAAGATACTTTTAGATGTCATGAGCCTCAACCTCTGTTTGTGGCACACCATGATTGTGGAAACAGTCTAGAGTGTGATCCAACTGCACTCAAGGCTCAGTACCGCAAGGTGCGGAGTTTCCTGCTCTCATGTCAGAGTAGATTTAAGACGCATACTTAATTCAGCACCACAGTGTGGTTTGGTTTTCTTCTGAAAAAAAATCCTTGGAAAGACACATAAAGGACAGATGTACAACTCATACAGGGCTAAATTCCAGCACCAAAGCTCTGTATGGCAATACTGATTTATTAAAGGCTCATGCAGAATGAGGTGCTTACCTGTGGAGTGGTTTTCATGATTTAAAGTTAAGCATTGGTCTTCCAGCAAGTCTGTGAATTTGCTCAAAATAAATTTCCTCCTCAGCCTTAGAGGTGGGGAGAATTAAGGGTTTTCTTATTATTACAGCCCTGTTTCTGAACATCAGGAAAGTGAAATACAAGGGGACTTAGACGGATGTTAGTAAATATCATTGCAATTCAGGAAAAATAAAACCACCGCCATTAGTGACTTCTAAATGACTTTATAAATCCCACTGAAGAAGTTTAAGAAGAAAGAACTTCTAAATAGATACCTGGGAATAATGAACAATAAACTCCTCAAAATACTTCAGGGACAATATTTTCAGATATGTGAATTAGGTGTTACTATTTGAAATTGAAAAGGTTGAGTATTTTCTATATATTGTATTTATATGCTTACTATTATTTTAAGGAAGTAGGCAAGATTTTCTTGCTTGTTGTCTATGAAAACTGAAAATAACACAGAAATGCTTGCTATTCTTTTGTTATCCTAGTCCTGTATTATGTTTATCTGAAATTCATGACTACATTATATCTAAAACATCAAACCTGGTTGACATTTTTAGATGAACTTCAAATTTTATCTATAGCTTCAGCAGCAATTCTCTAAGTAAGCTGCTTAAATTGATTGAAATTTTAAATTCTATATTGCTAAAGGTGGAGGTGGACTTTCCTCCTTGCCCAGTTAAATTTTGTTCACCTGAAAATAGTCTGCCATTTTGAATCGAGCATTAGTTGAAGAGTGTCTTTCCTGCCTGGGGCTCAGGTGCCCCTTCCCATTAGTGTTCAAACTTCAGCTATCATGTGCCTAGAGTATTCACTGAATCTCGCCAGTCCTCACTTAGGAAACTCTTTTAAGATGTCAAGTTAGTGAATATAAGGTGCGTAGTGATCCTTCCCAAAAAGCAGCTGTTCTCAAATAAAAGAAGTGATATACAAAATAAATCATTACTGTTAGCAACAGAAATCATGGATACAGGAGCTGCCTACATTTACTGTAAGAATGAATAAACACTTAATAATTTTATCTTAAAAACAAAACAAAACAAATCCAAACAAAAAACCACCAGGGGGTGAACGACCCAAAAATAACAAAAAAACCCCACTACTAACCAAAACTTGCCATATTATGGATCTCAGGCTAAGCAAAAATTTCAAAGTGTATGTCCCCTCCCCCCAATAGATCACAGAATGTTAGGAGTTGGAAGGGAGTCCAACCCCTCTGTTAGAGCAGGACAGAATGAGAGCAGATCACTTGGAAATGCAATAGTTATATATTTATATGCATGTATAACATATGAAGTGAGAAACATAAGATCCAAATTTAATGGTTTTAACAGGGAGACTATTTGGATGGTATTCACAGCTCTCACTGCAAGCAAGGAACTCACCTTGCCCTTCTCCAATTCAGCATTCTTACCTGTAAAATTACTTGTGCTTTGTAAAACATGCAATATACCTCGTGAGGAAAAAAAATGGAAGTATTTTATGGAAAAAAGCTTCTCTGAACATTTGCAAGGAACAGAAAGAAATCAAAGAAGCCTGTCCCTCCACACTTGTATGACTCTGCTGGCCTTGGATGTGATCACACCTTTAACAATAACTTCAAAGTCAGTAAAAGTCTTTGAGAGAGTCTAAATGGATGCCTAAACTTAAATTCAATTCACAAATGTAAGTACTAGAAAGACAAATTAGTTTTACAAAGTGAAATACTGACCTTGAACGTGAAAGAAGAGCCCTCACTGTTAGCATGGAAAAATGTTAGATTCCAAGACTTTACTTGAGAAGCAGAACTAATTAGAGAAGATTAACAGAAATGAAGCATGTAATAGTTGGAATTGGGCATGACTGGGATATGAAAGGCTGAATCAATGGACCTCTCATCAGGGTCAAGATCTTAAAAACACTAGAGTTTATTTTTAAAGGCAAGTGACAAGTTTTGCATCAATTCCTATATCGGCTGAATGTTCATGATAACAGTCAACCTCTGTTCTGTGCATAGCAGTTTCCCCTGTATTAAGACTGTTTTCAGCCTTGATGTCAGGATACATTTCCAAGCATGGGGTCTTATTCAGGACCATGTTCACATTCCTAGCACTCTGCAGGGGGTCCTGAAGAGCTAGTCACCGAGTCTGCACTAGTGTGGTAACACAGTGGAGACTTGAGATTTTACTACTTCTTTTTTGTTCGTTTTTTTTTTTATGAAGCTAGTAACTGATTTTCTGTCCTTTCTTTTTTTCTTCCTCAGATGAAATACTTTGCCACCTTTTTCCTCATACTTTACACTTCCCATTTTTTCCTATCCCTAACCAACTTCCCACAAACTCTAATGATCTTTTAATTACTGAATGTTAATAAATGTTTCGGAATTGGTTGGATTGTACTTCCTGAAATCACTGTTTTACCAGTGTTGTAGTAATGTGCTCAGTTAAATTGAAAATGGTTCACATGAAATAGATAGGGTTGGAAGGGACTTCTGGAGATCATGTAGTCTGACCTAAAACTGCATGAACTAGAGCAGAAAGCTCAGCACTTACTGCCTATTATTTGTCTGCTTCTCAGAACTTTCCGTAATGGTTTCATAAATATTCCTTATTTTTGGGAAGTCAGGTTTACTGTAAGCATATGTAACCACATGCCTGTGGTTAATCAAAGTGTTGGTGCTCATCAGTGATTGCAGAAAAGAAGCAGTCACCCGTGAAGACACAGAATTCTGAAGGCCATGGCATAAATCATGTGTAGGTTTTAAAGAAGACAGGAAAAATTAGTCTCTCAACTCTTTTGATGTTTGCAGTTACGTTAAAAGCAAGGAAAGGGTTCTCCTTTCTGTAGAAAAGTTGACAACATTGTCAGAAACAGAGGCACAATTAAATAGCAGTGGCAAATCATTGTGTAGATTTCCTCTAGAACAACATGTTTGTGCTAGTCCAAAGATAATACACTTCAGCATGTAAACACATTTCTGATGCTTATCTGTTGCACAAAAATCCCTGTAAAGTGTAATAACAGTCTCCATTTGCTTTCAGTAGGAATGAACAATGAAGATCCCTCGGTTTAATTTAAAGGCTGAAATATAATGAGCAGAGGTCATTGTTGTCAACCAGTCAAATTCTTTAATTATGATTAAAGAATGTAGTCCTACTTCTAATGTATCTCAAGTATCTCAAAAGATGACATTCTCCAGCTAATTGAAAAGAAACCACTCTTGATTATAACCACAAACTTCCTGATTCTGTGAAACAAAGTCTTGCTCTTCCTGACTGGACACAGCACAAAAGCATCTTCACTGAAATGAGTGGACTTGCAAGGTTAAACCAGAATAAATAAAACTGAGATCATCTCTGCTCAGTGCTACTCATAGGAAATCAGAAGTACCTACAACATATGCATATTTTACTGCAACAAAGCCATTGTCAGCTTGGAAATGATGGCTGGGAATACAGCAGGTCCATTGTAAGCTGTTTTCCTCAGTCAATGGGCAATGCAAATGCTTACAGAGATCTGTGGGAACAGAAAGTTCCTGTATGAATCTATGAACTGCTGGACACATCCCCAAACAAAATTCAGTATCTGAAGGAGTGTTTATGTCTTTTAGACTATAGTAGAAATGAGGTCGTAGAAGATCTTGGTTTGTTCTGTTGTGTTTGCAGAACTGAATCTGCTTCCATTCCTACTTCTTTTCTTCACTTGTCAGATCATCAGGTCAGTCTGTTTGCTGGAAAGATTTAGATTCTTCAGAAGTATTTGGTGCCAGTCACTCCTTCTCCTATTCAATTCCATGAAAATTTTGCTCCAAATATCTCTGTCCTGTCACTTTTTTACAATGGGCAGTGGTGGAGTTTCTGAGTTGTCTACTTGTTCTTCAGGAAATCAAACATTCTTTCAACAAGCAAACAGAATTCTGAATGTGAAAATGGCAATTGATTTTAGTCACTTTCTTCTTGAGCTTTTCCATGAGCTCCAAAATGGATAGATGTTAGAGTAAGTTGAATCAGACATTTAAGACATACTAAAGAGAGAACAGAACAGGTAGTTCTTGTTATATCAAGCAGAGGGCATTTTTACATGGATTGAGGCTTGCAAAATGTTCAGTACCATTAGCGGTGAAGAAAGAATTATGAATGTCAGCTGAGTTTAATGTGAAAGAAGGGGTGGATTTAGATAGAACATTTGAATTAGTGGTTCCTACAAAATGTTGGTCAGGTATTTTCTTTTTGCAATTTCATTGTAGAGGTACCTATTTTCATTCTGATGTCATGATATATACTGCTCCAAATGCATATACAGATAGTGATCAAAGAGGCTCGGGTTGTCATTCTCACAAACACATTTTTCATATCTTCTTACATTTTAAGGTAGGAATCAAAGTGGAGCTTTACTTTCAACATTCTTTTAACTTCTGATTTTCAGATTGAACAGGGACAAGAATAGCCTACAAGGGCCTTACATGTTTTCAACCTATTCAATAGTTCTGATGTAATCTCTGATATATTAGTGTCATTCTCTGGTGGCTTCTCTCACTGACATTGTGTATTTCTTTTGTTATGCACCCTGTTTCTTTATCTTGCAGGAATGGTGCCTTCCTCTGCACCTTATCCATGAGGCTATCAAAAGAAGGTGAAAGGCTGCTAGAGAAGAGCAGATACAGTTAGGGTTTCTTTACATGTGACAAATATTAGCAGTGTTTTTCCCTTCTTGGAGCTCTTGGAGTCAGCAGACTCGAAGATTAACTACTGTGGGAAAATAATGGAAGACTGGCGAGGAGGATTGTAAATATACTCAAGTGACTTGCAGCTGGGGTGCTGAAAAACACTTATATCACACTAATTGTTCCCTATCTTTGTGTGCTTAACAAGTAAAATATCTGTGTTTAGATAACATAAGTCTATGAAGGACTCAGAGACACCTTATCAAACATGCTTGAGACTCCTGTCCTGCTGTGGGAAAGATCTAAGCACTGTGAAAAACTACACCTGCAAGAATCCTTGATATACAGAAGAAAGGAGCATGTTCAAAAGCTTTTTTGATCTTTAGCAAGGACCAAGCTCCATGGTACCTGTGTCCCTGCTTGTGTGTCTTCACCCAGGTACTTCTGCAGACATCCCACGATTTGCAAGGTAACAAGAATAAATCTACTCTTTGCATTTCATCCATGCTTTTGTGACTGTTCCTGTGTCCTGCCTGTTTCGACTCACACAACTACATGACATGTGGCCATATCTTGCAACGGAATTACATCTCATGTGGCCCATAATTCACAGTTCTAGAACTCTCTATGTAATTCTCAACTCCAGTTTACTCTTCCACTGCACCAAAATAGTTTCATCAGCAGATTGCTGTGGTATATTTAACATTGCCTTCTTGCATTTAAGAAAGACACCCTGGAAAGATGCCTGTGTAAATAACATGGTATAGGTAGATGGGTGCAGACACAACTCCTTTATGTGTGCTTTGAGCTAGGTGTAATCCAAGTGCCATTTGGCAGTATTAGCACAGGACAGTGATTGATCTAACATGCTTTGCCTCTCAGCATAAGCTTGGAGTTGCTAGGAGGGTGTTACTACAGCTGCACCATTTCTACACCAGAGGTGGCTGATTTCCAAGCAGCAGCAAGGAAACATGTATTAGTTCAGATATATGCTATGGGGCTCTATTTTCAGTAGTTATCTGGTGAGTTAGACTGCAGGTTTTTCACTTCTAAGGGGGCCTCATTTCTTCTTTCAACTGTGTGGACACTTGATTATGTTCGGATTCATGGATGGTTAGCCATAGTGGGAGCAGTACCATAGCTGATGTTTAAGTACCTATGAATTGCCACAAAGCTTAGCAAAATGCATCTCAAACAACTGCTGTATACAGATGTCTTTTCAAGGCTAGATTATTATAGTGAGTGTTTTTGATTCCCTGACATGAGTAATCTGATGGTGCAGGCTACTTAAATTGCAGTTGTTTGGATCCTTGCAGACTGATGACTGTCTATCCTTCTAAATCCTTGCTTTGGCTTCCTGTCAACTTACATTGTTTTCAAAGTCCTCTAGCTCACATTTAGAGAAAGGAAGAAATGTGTCACAGTCACATTCCAAGCTGGGGCTCTCCTTGTGGAACAAAAAGCTGATGAAGTTCTCTGTACCATCCTTGTTAGAAACCCCAACAAGGGAGAACAGTAACTGTTAAGGGAAGCATGTGACCAATGTATTCTGCCTTTCCTCGACTCCTACAGCTCCCCTGGCAGTCTGAATGTGAATTAGAGCAGCTCTGGGTTTAACTACTCTAGAGGGCAGTCAGCCTTTGGTAATACTGCAACATAGGAACATAGTCTACCTCTCAGAAATTGTCAGCAAAAGAAATGTCAGGCCATTGTGTCCATATCTGAGTACTTAGGTTGGGATACAGGTTAGTTTGTTTACTCACAATCTTGATCTCGGTTACTGTGATTGAAGGCACTTTGAAGGAATGCATCCTGTCTGCAGACTTCCTGACTAATGCAATTAAAGATGCTTTGTCTGTCTCATTATTCAAGGAAAGGTTAAGGGAACAGGATTCCAGTATACTCAGCCTTGGGCAGGCAAGCAAGAGCAGTAAAAAGAAGCAAGGGTTTTCTGCCCTTGAGCATCCACACAGGCCATAATTATTCAAGCACGGCATTTCCCAGCACAGAAGGCTGCACCAGGCAAGTGCCCTGATCCTTAGTTGCTTGGAGTGGGGACACTGTATGTAATGAGTTAGTAGCACATGCCCCTTTTTTACCCACAGAAATATTTAGCCCTAGAAATATTTTGATTTCTGTCCCTGCTGATAAGATTTCAGGCAGGCAGAAGCTGCCCTAACCCTGAAGTTGTAGCAGCAACTGCAGCCTTGCTTTGTTGATGCCTGGAGAGGAACATGTTTTGCTCAGCCTGGAGGAATCCTTTAGAGCTCCAGTGGCAGCTGTGTGGTATGTGTCACTGCGTGTCAGGCTGCCTGCGGAGAAGCATTGTCAATTGGAGTATCTGTCAAAAGACAGAGCAACTTTCTGTTGACCCATTTAATGGGTGAATAAAATATAATCATTATAAAGTAAACATAAGAATCTCATTGGGAAAAGCTTTAATCTGATTTAGGTTTGGTGTTTTTTTCTTGCTGTTTGCTGGTGTGAGCAGTGTGGTCATATCTTATGGCACTGTGAATGTCTGAGGAAGTTGTAATATCAATCTAGAAAACAATATGAATTGTAATATCAATCTAGAAAGCAATATGTATCATATATCTACTTGCTGCCTACTGTCTGTGACTCTAGATGAGTCAATTAAGTTTAAAGGCTTCCCTTAGAAAATGTAAATATCAGAACCTTTTTTCCTTTTTGGGCCATCACAAAGAGCAAAGGGAATAATCAAGGTTGCCTAGAGATTGAGACATTGTCTATATGATTTTCTTAATGCTGAGACATGAATTATAAAAACCCCAAAAGTAGAAGTCTCCTTGAGAGGTCTTTGCAAACCCCTGTAGGCAGGATCAAAACTACTTAGACTGCTATTTCACTAACTTATTTATTAGAGGGAATGCACTGAATATCAGGAGTTAAGAAAAATGGACTAACGTATATCCTTTTTATTGCTTGGTAGCTGGCAGGATAAATATGTATATATTTTTCAAACCCCTGATGTTTTATAAATAGGTAATTTTTATTACTATAAAACTAAAATGTTAAACTTCTCTTAGATTAAGCAATATAGAAATATGTTAATTTCTTGTAGCATGTCCAGAAAGGCCACTTAAAAGAATGTCCTAGGGATTTCCTGATACTTGTTTTGGTGCAGTAGGTCCCAGCCTTTCATCACCTTCTTATATGGAGTGAGAAGATGGCTATAAAATTTAGGTTCAGCAGCCAATCCGTGTTTTCCATGCCTTTTCAGTTTTTTGACTATGAAAATTATGCTATTAATAATCCATTCATTAATTATATTTTCTTGTGTCCTACCGCCAATATATCAGGTATACTCAAATAGCCTGTAAAAAGTGATTATACTCCAAAATCTGGAAATTGAACTATATGATTCTTACCATGGAAGTACTATCTATCCCCATCATAAAGAGTACCTTCAATAGCCAAAGTGCTTATTTAAGGCCTAGGGTACCAAAAAATTCAAAGTTGATACCTGATGTCTCAAAGAATGAGACTAAACTATTTTCCATCTGAAATTTAGGCAACAATGTTGTTGTTAATGCAACAGAGTTCAGGGCTGCCTTTGTTTTGAACAGCAGATTATCTCCAGTTGTGGTGTAGGAGAGAAGTGAGCCATCTGTTTGCCCAGCCCAGGATTTGTGCCTGAGCTGCCCTGGAGCCTCAGTGCCACCACAGCCCTTGGGGCAAGCAGGAACCTGTATTTCTCTGGGGCTCTATCACCAGAGATCTTCACAGATCACCCTCAGGCTGGTACTGACTGCCCTTCATTTATGTAGCATCAGCTGTGAAACAGCAGTCTTGAAAATCTGTGACAGATATTTGTCTAACCCATTCATTAAAAGGTTATGATACAGAGATTTAATTATCTTTCAATTGGGAAAGTTCCCTCAAATCTTCCCTGGTGCATGTGAGATCTGTTATTTTGCAGAGACTGTCCTTCTGAAGGTCACAGGGAGCAACTGATCTCATCCTCTTCCTTGATTGCCATTCTCTTTTGTGTAGGTAAGACTGTAATCATATCTTCCCTCAGGCTTCTCTTACTGTGACCCTTTCTCACAGGGCACATCTTTCTAAATGTCTTCCTATTTTTGCTGTTCCTTTCCAGCATTTTCTTAATTGCCTCTCACTTGCTCACAGCAGCACTCAAAACTGGATATAGCCAGTACTGAATAGTGGATTGATTACTCTACTGTGTCTTACATGTCTTTTTCCTGTCAACATGTAACAGCAAAATATTTGCCTTTCCTTATAGCTCTTCAATAGGGAAGTAGTCAATTTGGCTATCAAGATTTGAGCACTCTAAGCAGCACTATTTTCTCCTGAGTTTCCTTCTGTGGAGAGGAAAATGTGTATGTAGCTAGTTGCACTGGGACAGGACTCCCTAGGTGTCCTAGATTCTTCAAAAATAACATGGGGGCAGGGAAACTCTGCGGATAGTTTACATCTGTAATGTAAACTTTGGGTGAAGATACATTTTAAAGGTTTAGGTATATACTAAAATATTAGGTTTATGTCTTCTTCTTGTATGACATCCTTGACATTCCAGCATCTGTTTCTCCAGTACATTGTCACAGATGCTGTAATATATGTGTTTCATGTCTGTGCTTCTGATTGAGCATGAGTGATAGGACACCCTTTTGCCCAACCTTCTTTCTCTCCCATCAGACTCTTTCCTAATAGGTCATTAATCACAAACAACACCTGATTATAAAGATTGGTCAGTGGCCTTGCTACAGAATTCCCTTTCTGTTTATTGGTGTTGAATACATCATCCAGTATTTTATCCTGAATTGACAAAATCAATGTCATTTGAGGGCTAAATTTTCAAAGATGCATTGTAATTTCTGGATAACTAACACCAGACATGGGGAAATGCTTAACCCCCAGAGATTCTCAGTAGACAGTTCCCACTTTACAAAGGAAATAGCAGAGAGGTTGTCTGTAACCTGTCAGTCTTGCTCTGTTATTGGAATGGTACATGTAGTATCTTAAGGATGCTTAAGCATTTGAATTGAAGGGCTCAAATACAGGTGTGGTTGGGATGCTCTTAATGTCACTTTTATGCAAATGAAGCTATCTTGCAGAAGGTACTTCCTTGTTTAAAAATTTATGGGTAATTTAAAAATTACATTCTTAGGATTTAATTTGATTACAAATGTTATCCATAATAAAATATACAAGTGAAAAGGAAAATAACAAAAACAGCCCAACATCCTTTCAATAGAGTCAAGAAGCCATTGCTTTCATCTCACTTAAGATGATGGTAAACATTTGAAAGATATTTCTTCTTTTTGATGTAATATAGATGAATTTTATGACAGCTAGGATAGAGGGAAAGCTGCAGGGCTTCTGGTGGTGCTTGTGCTCATTGCTGATTGCAGCTCTGACAGGAACCACAATGGGCTAGTGAGGATCTGCTGAAGTACAAAATGTGCTATAAACTCATCAAATGCACGTCTGAAAAATACTTTGCTGGAAAGCTGCATGAATCATTTGAGTGAGCAAGAGGGATAAGCAGTATAAACAAAACCACAAGTCTCTTTATAAGTAGAACTTTATTCCTAATGCATTAATTAAGCAGTAATTAGAAGTTGTATGAGTAATGGGAATAGCTGCTGGAAATATAAAGGTGTTGTCCATGGGGAAAAATTCCATAACGCCAGCTTCTCAGAGGGTTGGAAAAAGAGGTGCATGTAAAGATCAGATATTTTACTTTAATATAAATCCCAAATTAAATTCCATTCTTTACTTATAAACATTTATGGGAGCTCTTTTAGAGAGCTCTGCTGAAAGTTTATGAAGTCATTAAAATGGAGAAAAATAGTTTTGAGTTTATTTTTTTTTCCTGAATTTTTGCCAAAAGGAAAAGATAATTCTGCATTAGTGGTAGATAATCCATTGTAAAACTTGTTTAAATGGGAAAGAAAAAAAAAAAGATAAAAGATAAGATAAAAGAATTGTTGTGTGTTGGATTAAGATAAAAGATTTTGAACTTGCACTTGACCCTAGACAGAATCACTTTGAAAATCACTGCCTAAATATACCCATATTTATCATCCGTTCTCTTCCTCTATTTCTTAAGCAACTCTGTCCAGAGTTATATGCTGGCAATTCCTGTTAGACATCAAATATGGCAACAGTTATTAGTTCTGGATTTGAGACACACTTCCTTCAGCTATTGTATGTAACAATTCATGGTCCCTCCTCACACAGAATTTACCATCTCTGGATACTCCCCAGATTAATTTTCTGTAAGAAGTTCATTTGGTATAATTTGTGGAAACAAATTACATTCACTAAAATATATAAATCAAACTTGTACTGAGGGCTTGCATACAACACTCATAAGCATGGGCACAAGGCATAGCTGAATTTGTAGATCAGTAACACTATTTTCACATTAACAGAATGGAGAATACAACTTCATATATTCATATGATTGCAATTTTGGACAAAGCCTCCAACTCTCTCTGTTTATAGACAGTCCCTAGACAAAAACAATTGGTTCTGTGTAGTCTGACATATTCATGGTTTGTGTTTTGGAGATTATTCTAAAAAAAAAAAAAGACAGATATACTACTGTATATAAGACTTGAGCACCCATGGGCTGGAGAAACACTTTGGTATATAATGACTGGCAATGGAAAGATAATTAATATATATTATACGGTGTAATTTCAAACACAGAAAGAGGCACAGGATAATGAAGAAAAGAAGGTACGGGTTTTTTTTAATTGATTCATAGCTCCATTGGTAAGCCAGTCTGGGAAGGAAACAGTCTGTGGAATGTGTTTTGCAGAACCCTGAGAGACATAACAAGTGAATTTGGAGCTAAATTCTAAAAATTTGCCCACACCTCTCCACAGGCTGGTTGTGTCCATTCTCTACACCTTCTCCCTTCACCTCAGGGGTATGACACCAGCAAACATCAGAGCAACCTGATGGATGCTTTTGCCCCAAGGCAGTCCAGTGTACAAACATGGAAGACATCGAGGGCTCTCCAGCGGGCTCCTTTTTTCTATTCCAAGAGACGACTAAGCCCACAACCCTTTCGGAAACGTAACTTTGCAGTACAAAACTGTATCTTTTCTTGTCTTATCAAGTAGATGTATTTCTGAGCATCCATTTTTGTATTTGTACAGGTGTTGGCACCTGACAGCATCACGTATAAGTTGGGGCTCTGGTAGACTAAATAAATTACAAATTATCTTTCCAAAAGCAATTTTATACAATTGAAGTAAATTAAAAAAAAAACAAAAACAAAACGATATCATTTGTAGGATGTGATTACAGGTTGAAATCCCTATTGCTATACAGTTTGATGTTAAGTGTTGCTACTAGTGATAATAAAGGTAAAATACCATTTTTACCTGGGGATTCAAAAGGAACCACAAGTGACAGAACTACATTCTTTAATATCTTAGTCTTCAGCTTTATAGAAGATCTATTTTTAGCCAGAAGACTTTAATAAAATTTTACTATCTATTCACCATTTAGTGTGAACAGGAATTAAAGAATATAATCTTGTAACACATTCCAAAATACAATTGAGCTATTTTAAAAATGAGGGCACACAGTAATTTTAATAAGTTGAAATTCATATTTCTTTTTAGTTCAATTTACCCATTTTATGCTATATTAGAATATTTTGTTTTCATGCAGCAACATTCCTGAAAATTGTTTTCATTTCATTGCAATTGTTACTAAAAGACCTGCTGTTGGTATGGGGCATGTCTCAATGCATGTATACATCTATTCACCTCAGGAAAATGAATGAGCTGAAAAAAAATTATATGGAGATATGTTCTTAGGAAGTCTTGGCTTCTAAATACTATTTATTTCCCAAGCTGTCTGGAATAAATAATTATAAGGAAGACTTTAAGCAGGACCTAAGATAGAATTATTTGGGGAAGACAAGCCCAGTAAATTGATTTAAAAAATGTAATGGCTGATATGATTTATAAATATCAACAGTCTCTGTTCTGTTTTATCCTCAGCTTTTCTATCTTCCTCTTTCTCAGCTTTATTTTTAAGGAAGGAATTAATTACAGCCAATTCTTCTGCTTCTAATTATGTGTTATATAACTGTATATAACTTCATAGTTATGTTTTTATTAACAGAAATTGTTACCAGTTTCAAATGGTGTACAAACTTTCTTGTGAGAAAATGCCTTTCAAGATCACTGAAAACAATGCATCAATAGATACAGATATGGTCCTGAGCCCAGTTCTGGCTCCCACTGTAGCTGCTCCATCCTGGTATATCAATTTATATCACATCAGCTTGCAACTGCCACAAATCTACTTGAGGAGGAGAGTCCTCCAAGTCTGAAAAGCCTCCTGCTCGAGACTGGCCATATGGCCATAACCCAGAGAAAACTCATGCCACATCTAAAACGTATCCTAGTCAGTCAAGAAAAAGGCAGAAAATTACTACTTCTTCTTCGTTTGGCATCCTGCACCGAGCAGCGTTCACCCAAGTTCAAAGCCAAAACTTGTGTTTATCTTCTTCTTTTTCAGCTGATTCCTCGGGGGCTTTTTGTTTGTTTGTTTGTTTACATTCTAGCAAGGCTTTCTTTGTGCATGATTGTTTTATTGTGACCTTTTTAATTTTATAAGCATTTAAGTTTTTCTTCCCTTTCCCAAAGCTTTTAGATTTTGTTTGAATTTGCCTGCCTCGGGTATAAATGATTTTTTTTAAACTACCACTGTTCCTGTCTTTCTTTTAATTAGATAGGAGACTGTCACAGTGTCTTTCTGGTTGATCAACCTACAGTATACATACTGTAAAAATTGCTTTTGGAAAGTGGAAGATCCAGCTTATCTCTTTTTCAGGATATGTCCTGTTGTGAGTTAATTTAGAAAGAGCACTTTGTATTCCCTGATTCACATCAGCACATTCCTAAAACTACTAGGGTAAAACAATGTTTCTGTGACATTCTGTAGTTTTGCCTGTATCTTAATGTATGGGGTTTGGATTTTTTCAGTGCGGGTTGATCCAACTGCATGTGCCTGCTTTTCAGTCTTTAATTTGCAGTCTCGGGCTGTAAACTGTCCAAGTAACAATTTGAGTGATGCAGCAACAGAAGGTGACCCAGATTACACAACACTGTACGCTAATGCCAAGTCTTCTTGTTTAATGGCAGCTGCTCAGAGCTTTGTCTTACTGCAATTCACATTCAATAGACACAAATAAAACAGCCTCCTCAGACAGACACACATCCTGCCTATCTTAATTTTAAATATTTTCAAGAGCTGCAGCTTTTCATACACGTATCTCAGCCTCACCAGCTGAGGCCATTTAGCCTCCTTGGCTTTTATTTACTCTCAGCCATCTGACACAATTATCAAGGAAACCCATTGTGACTTCCAATATTTTGCATACTTCTGTTTATGTGGAAGCTTGCCAAGCATGTTTTTTCTATAAAAATAGTTGGACTTTTATAATCCTTCAGAATGGAGGTATTAAGAACATTAAATATATCACAGTTGTTTAATAACTGATTTCTCTAGAGATTGTAATTATAAAAGCACATATAATAAAGCACTGAGAGCTACTAATATACATAACATGAACAGCTTTAGCAGAGGATAAATTAGTCTAGTATTTAATCAGATAGGTTTAAATTTACTGGATGAATGGTATCAAAATGCATACTTTAAAGTACAGGTATAGTTTTAGCAGAATATTTTATTGCTGTACTTCCAATATGTGAAAAAAGGCTTTCATTCCTCCTTAAAAAAACCACAAGCAAACAAAACAACACAAAAACAAACAAACAAAACCCCAAAATAAACAAAACAAAAACAAAAAACCAAAACCCAAACAATAAAGCACATATGAAGATCAGGAAAGCTATCATACAGTGAGTTCATACAACTTAGTTTTATGGACCAAATCATTTTGGCATCTCCATCAAATTTTTAAAGCCTTCTGACAACACAAGCTTCCTGCTAGAAGTGCACATCTAGCCATCTACCCAGGGGACATGTCAGAACAATAAGAAAAAGTACAAATCTTACTTTTTAAATGGATGAGCAGCAAAAAAATGAGGTAGAAGATGAATAGAGAGTTAATTCTTGAATGAGCCATATTCATCTTGATAGGACATTCTCTGATGAATTGTCTGTTGTCCACAGGGCTGGTGCAGATCCTCACTGCTTTCTCCTCATCTGTGAAACTAAGGTAAGACCCAAGGCACCCAGTTCCCTACAAGCCATCTTTGCCTGTGCCCCTCATCAGCCTGTTCACTGCAAACCTACAGACTTTGATTCAAAAGGCAGTTGTGCTTGTTAAGGTTTTACTTCAGCAGGTCCGAGTGATTTTTCAAACCTGGTGCAGATTTGTCTGTGAGCTGGACTGGAGTTTTTCCCTGGCTTTCTGCTGCAGAACTGTCGTGAATGGTGTGCTTTGCCTGGCTGACACCGTGCAGCAGATGAGGCACAATGCTCTTTTAATCTTTCAAAATATAACACTTATTATCTTCTACTAAATCTCCATTACATCACACTCCCAATTCATAGTATAAACACTTTATGCTTTCTTGCACAAAGTCAGGTAGCAAACACTTCCTACAATTTTTTTTTCTGTATCTTACCTGATTAGCACATGAAGTAAAAAGATGAAACTTCCAAACTTCCCCATTCACAATTTTTTTTTTGTACTTGGATATTAGCCTGTTCTCTGCCACAATCTTTTGTTTGTTTGTTTTTGTTGTTATTGCTTACACTGGATTTAAATGCTTTTGCCATCACTAAAAAGCATAATAATTGAGAACTGGTGCAGGTCCTCTGAGCTTCATCAGGTTGTGTTGTAATTTTGAACTGCCCATAGACAAACCAGTCACTCACAGATTCAGGTGATGACATAGCTCGAGAAGGGGATGGGGTCAAGGCTTGAACTCTGTTTCTTGTTAGCCAGAGCTGACCTTAGACAGTCGTGGCTGGTGCAAGTGCAATGAGTCTGCACATACTCCAAGGAATCTTTCCCAGCTGCCATGGTGGTGCAGCACTGTGGCTCTTCACTGCTGCATGGCACAGGCAATGCTCTGTTTCTGCCCAAAATTGTCTCAGTGTCTCATGCCTCAACCACTGATTACAACTTTGTTCACAGATATTAAAGCCTTGATCTGGGCTAGCAGAAAGCGAAGAGAAGGAAGACGGCAACAACATTCAGCTACTGTGATCCCAGTACAAACTTTGGCCCTCTGGCACCTTACAAACCCAGGCATCAGGTTTATATGTTTACTATGGGTAAGCTATACAACAGCAATGATTGCTATAGCATCATTCAATCTCTGAAGCCCAAGAAGAGATAAGCTGCCTGCTTGGCAGGAAGTCTCCTCTTTCCACCATCTTCACTTCTACCAGCCTTTTTGGCCCTTGTCCCTCAGTGTTTTGTGCTTACTCTTCTTGCCACAATACAGAGACCAAGCATTCCCAAGACCAGGAACAACCCTCAAAAATCTGCTTGGCCATTACTATGTTATACTACCGTAAAAGAGATAAAGCTCAATAAACCTGATATTACCTTTTTTCTTCCCTAGTTCAGTGAAATCTTAATCCCCAGTTCCAGAAGCCTTTGATGATATGTTTAACTTTACATGCACACTTACCTGAATTAAGCAGTGATTTAGGCAAGCATATGCTCAAGGCCTCAGGTGAGTAGGGAGCAGATTGTTGATGCCAACATGAATTTTAAAAAGTTGTTTATAAGGAGTAGGTACTTTCACTTCCATTCTTTCAGCTCAGTGAACCGAATAATGTTAAAATTTCTCCTGCTGCAAGGCCCTTTCTTCTTTTCCACTTCATTCATGTGCAACTGCACTAACCTGCTAACCTTGTGGCACATCTTTTCAGACCCTCTTTTGCTTCTCCTGGCCCCAGCAGCTCGTATCAGTTCTGCTTCTCAGGAGGCCTCCACCCTCCCACAGGCTGGGACTTCTGCTTCTCTGAGCCTTCCCACTCTAGCTGCCATTCTTCATGGGGCTTCAGAAAGGTCTGGTGGCTCCAATGGCAACCGAGCCTGGGTTTTCTGGTCAAATGTCATGAGCTATGAACATTATCCTGAATGGGGTTCGTCCTGGAAAATACTTAGGTAACGATAAAGTTAAAGATGATTAAATGGCTAGTTGTATTTTTCAGCTCTTTTTATTTTGATAATCCCATTTATTATATATGTACATTTATAGTTGTTTGGATGTTTTCTTCTTCTTGCAATCTGTCTATTTAGTTTATGTTTGAAATTGTTTACTAAAATATGGAAGCATTGCAACACAAACATTAAAATGCTGTTCTGCCGTCTGGGAATTCTTCTGTTGGGCTACATTATGCAATTGAGCACAGTGCTGATCACCTGCTTTAAGTGCATCATTATATAAGTTTGTTACTGTATAACTTAGAATAACATGTTCCATTATTGAATTCCATAGTTTGTCTTATAGTGGTTATAACTGCTGACTAAATTTCACCTTTACTAGGGAAACATTGTGTGCTAACCTAGAAAATTAAGGAAGAGGGCATACTTCCAATAATTGTTAGAACGTATTTGGTCTGAAGACCTACAGATTCAATATACCAGACAATTTAAAAAAAATAAATTCTTCAAATATTCAGAACAAATATTCAGAGACAAAACTCTTGATAAGAAGAGATGAGGGTTTTGATTCTAGTGTGTATATGGTAGGTACTAAAAGGAAACAGTCACATCTATTAAATGTGGGTGTTTTTTCTGAAAGTTACCAAAGTATATATAAAATCTGTACTCAAAGCAAATTTATCTGTCCTCAGACATGAAGATATGTTACCAATGTGAGTACATACCTATAGTCCATAAACACATGTTGACATTCAAATTAAATAATCTGCCAAGTAACTCTCTGGATTTTACAAGCCATATAGCAAGTGTATGAACAAATCCTAGGATCATAGGTCTTTTGAAAGTTGTTGAAGTGTAATTACTTTCAGGACAGCCAAAAGAGCTGCTTTTTCACCCTGTTTGAAAATTAGCTCTGCACTTCTCAATGCCTTTTTCAAATCTTTCTTCATCTTCATGAGCTATTCATATCCCAGAATTTAATGAGGATCAAGCTAAATTAATTTATCACTGCCCCAATTCTCTGAAGTTGCCTACAGAAGAGGGTTTGAATTTCTGCATCACTGGTACTTCATGAAAATTTATACACAGTGAAACATAACATCTAAATGTAATTTCCATGATTTCTCAGTACAGTTATGCTTCGATGAGACTCTGCAGACCCGTAAGCCACAGGCTACTCCATTTTCTCAGAGAAAAAGGATTTGTGTTACCATTTTCTTTCACTTAAGTGCTGCCCTTTTCTCTTCTGATTGTTTTGCAATAATGATGGTGTGGTATCAGACTATACTAGTCAGTGTCATGGCTTCTAAAATATTTTACTGCAACTCTGGCTAACAAACTTCATTATCTCATATCTTTTGTCACCTGATATAAGCAATGTTTTCAACTTTCAGATGACAGCAGTACTAATTAATTGTGTACCTTCTGCCTCTCACTGTTAGGCATGTTGTTTTCTGATTGTTCAATGTTGCTCTAATTTAAAGTGCAATTTTTATTGATGCCATCCTGTGTCTTCTAGGTCAAATTCATTTACAGATGACTTTCTTAAGTAATTGCTACTTTTCCAGTCTGTAAAAAGGTACAGTAGTTTTAATCTAAACTACAAAATGAACAGAAATTGAAACAGTTAGATTGTTCATATAAAGTATAAAATTCCCTTGCAAATGGAAGATGTAAGTTTACAGAATGCTTGTTGCTGACTAACCTGAAGCTTTTATTAAATCATTTTTGTTCACTGGCAATTAAAACACTGGCAATTAGTCAGGAGCAGGTGGGTGATTTCATGGGAGAGTGGAAGAGTGACTGAGCTGAAGATAATATTGCCTAGAGATGTTTTGGATATGCAAAACTCAACTGCACAATGTCCTAGGCAATCTGCTCACCTTAGACCTTCTTTGAGCAGGTGGCTGGACTAGAGACCTCTGGAGGTTCCTTCCCACCGATATGATCCTGTGGTTCTCTGAATATAGCATTAGTTTTTCTGCACAAGTTCCAGTCTGTATTAGCTCAGTACCCAGTTTTTTATACCTAATGCAGAAAGCTTCTGCTTTATAAAGTAGTCCTACAGTCTTCTTTCTTCTTAGGGTCTTTGGATTTTCCTCCTAGCATTCAGCAGTTGTCTTTGTTTATACCTTCTGTTAAGTTCTCGATGAATTTCATCACAGATATGTGCCACGGTTCACCATTGGAAGAATTTCATTTTATATAAAACTATAGAGGGCATGAAGTCACTCTGGTCTGACATCATGGCTTGGGCATTAATATACATTCTGATCAGTTTGTTGAAAACTCAGGACAACGGAGTTTTCTAGAACTAGTTTGCTAGTGGTCCTGACAAAATCATCTTTTTTTTTTAGCTTGTAACTCTAGGTAATTATGAATGGACAAACCAATGTGAAAAAAGGACTGGCTATAAAGACTTATGGATAGAGACTTGTAACAAGAATTTGCTTACCTCATTAACAAAATAACTATAGATCTACTTACATTTTAATTAGGAACCTTGCAACAACAATAACTGTGCATTGATTGACCACAACACCTGCAAAGTTAACTGCCTACAAGAGATACTTGGATAAATATTTTATTACTATATTCAAATACTTGGAGTAATCTGCAAATATTACTTCTTTTGAGCTTCTTTTTCATTCTTATTAGGGTGCACAAATCTTTTTTTTTTTTTTTTGTCTTGAACTCTTGTTCTACTCTTTTTATTCCTTCCTCAGGCTGAATACCACTTCAAAGAACATCATTCTCTTCCAGAAGATCCAGCAAAGTACGTATGATACCTGTTTTGAAATTGACTACTTTTTTGCTTCTCCATATAGCCATTTTCCTACCAAGTAGTGAAGGATTTCTACCTGCTAACCTTAAATATAAATTTAACCAAAAATTATAGCAGCATCAAGTTGATTCATCTAATTTTGGACATGACAGAAATAGTGGGAGCAATAATCCAACCTCCATTTCCAACTATTTTCAGCTACATGGATTTCAAGTAGTGTTTGCAAGCACCTTGTACTCGTTTATGGTGAGATACTAGTTAAGGTGCATGCTGTTCACATTATTGCATTTCTGGCAAGAAGTTTAAGCTGTTTGGTTTTTCATATAAAGTCTCTCATTACTATTTTACACTTAGGCAGGCAAAACAAAGTGACTTTGTAAGGTACAACAGGATTTCCCTGAGACCTGCAGAACTCAATAGTGTGTGATTCACTTATCCTCATCTTTGATGATTTTTTGCAAAATAACATGTTTTTATTGCATTGTGTGCTGCTGATATCACCAGGGAAGCAATTCCACTGTCAGATGAATTCTAGGTCAGGCCTTGTCAATGCAGATGAAAATTTGCAATTAGTATTCTGTACCTGGCTACAAATGAACCATCTAATCAGGATGTTTCTGTCCATACCAGTAATCTTCCTGTGAGTGTCAGGGTTACAGAAGTGTTTAACAAAATAAGGCAAATTCTGTTTTTACGAAAGCACTGATATATTAAGTGCTAAATGAGTCATAAATTTATTTTTATCTCCGTGTCTTTCACTTCAGCAGAGTAGACATGTTAACAGACTTACAAATCCACTTTTAATTACCTTTTATTCTTTTCTTCAGAGTGAAATAATTCATACAACAAAACAGAAAGTCCTAAAACTGTAAGTATTGGAATTAAATTGAAAATCCCACCTGTTTCAGAGGAGATACTTGTGTAGCCAAAAAACAGTTTCAAAGGTATTTAGAAAATATCTAAGTCAGTGTGTAGTGTCATTTCACCTGATCAATACTAAGTGGTTTCAGAAGGAGTTCAAACACAATAAATCCAGCAGCCAACAGTGTAGAGGAGAAGAAAGAGCAAGAATCAGCAAGACAGGATTAGTAACTGCGGTTGCTTGATTTTAACACGCACTACATATGTAAACATTTTACTTTTGGTAAATACTGTAATTGTCCTAGGGACAGGAAGGATGATAATTACAGTCATATGGTGAGGCAGGGAAGGTTGAGATGGTTCTAAGTTATATCTGAATTTTGGCCTTCACAAATAGAGACCTGACAACCTGCTTTCCTTTCATAGGGTGAATACTGGGCTGGAGACCAGGAAGCCAATTCTTTCCCCAGTTTTGTCTCATCGTGCTCACAGATGAGGTGAGCAATATTTGTTTTCAGTGATAAAACATTTTGAGGTACTGCAATTTGCAATGGAAATGCAAAACAGCACTTAACAAACAGTAATATTTCCAACAGGTAAATAGAGAAGCTAATTATTTTTTTCTGATCTCTAATATCTCCTTTTTTTTTTTTTTTCCTTTTCTTTATTCAGTCATCATTATCATTGTGACAAGGTTTTGAAAAGCATCTGATGATTCAGAGCTCCTTGATTTGTGGGTTTTCGGTTGAAGGATGTGACTTCCAGAAAGTGCAAAGTGAAACTTCCCTGCAGGCAACTCTGAAGTGTCCCGGTGTGGATGCTGGCAAGTGCTAAACTCCTCTCAGAAATCTTGGCCTCTTGTATTAAAGTATTAGATAATATTATGGGAACAACAGGTAACAGTAAGTGCCCCAAAGGGATATCAAGCTCCTGATAAGTACTGGTTAAGACAGCATTCATCTTAATGCCAATGCATTTCTCAAAGGCTGCAGTTTTGTACCAAACTAAACCCTGTATGTCTGTCAGTTTGAATTATATTATTCACAAAGTAAAATGAAACATTCTGGCTTCCAAACTAGTGCTGATTCAAAATACTTCACACCTATTTTAATCACTGGCAGTGTCATTGACCTCAGTGAAGATGACATACATGATGTCACCACATTCCCATGCCAGTGAAAGGAAATCATCCCTTGGATGGAGATAGCACAGCTTGATCTCTAATCATCACGTTGGATGTGAGAGGTTGTCACATTAAGGGTGCAAATGTGATGTTGCCTGCCAGAGACCCAAGGGCTTGCACTGAGCAGTTTCACAAAGTCAAAAAGTAGGTTTAAGAATTCTGTCTCAGAGGCCAGCTAATGGCTTGCACTGATACAGGGTAAAAGTTAAAACAGATAGGTTTTATTTATTATAGCAACAGATACAATAGGTTTAGAATTGCTATTGTTAAGTGTGCTAACTGCAAAAAAGGGTAATCAAGCTCGAGTTAGTAGTTCTTAGGCAACATCTGATGCAGTCAGAGGCGCAGGCCTGAGTAACAGCACTAACAGGTAATAGTAATGCTAGGAAAAGGTATACTGGACATTGAAGGCTCAATTCTTACCAAGAAGGCATCCCTGTCTTGGATGGACGAAGAGGAGTACAGCCTGTCAACTGTGTCTGCTAGACTTTCAGTCTTCTCCCTACCATGTCATGTCAGCTCCAAGAGGTGTTGCCCTCATGATTTTTTATATCCTCATCTCACCTGTCCCTGCCTTTTACATGACGTTTGGCAAGATTTGGGTGAAGAGTTGAGTAGCATAGTTATAAACGTTTATCACGTACTCCATCAGGCTCATTACCATACTTAGAGGTGTAAACATTAACATTAATTTTGCCATTAATTAGGCAAAGGTCTTCGCTCAGACACTAAGGTCTTCAAGTCTTATGAAAAAGCTGTTTGCTTTTGTTGGTTTAGCTGAAACAGGACCTTCTTATTGTCAGAAGAAACCCTTGCTCAGCCATTTGACATGCCAGCTTAGCAGATCTCCACCTTCAGAAATAGCACAAGAATCTCATAGCTGCAAACATCTTAACCTTGTCTCATGGCAAGCTAGGCCATTATCACATAACATAGGGAGAAAGAGTGGATCTTACCACTGTAATTGATTTATACTCTTAGTATCCACAGGGCCCCTTAAATCACCCAGTGGTTTGTTGCTGAATTCAGTTGCTGAACTGCATCTTAGATTTTGTGTGTAGATATGCTGAGATTTTTTCACAGTCTGAGTTTCACACAGTGCTTTCCACTTTCCTGGTTATCAAGACATTTTGACCTTTTTTCTTTTTGGTAAAATATGGTATTTTTACAGTAACTTCCTCCAACACACTGAAAGCCTGTTTGAATATGATTGTTGTGCATGGGCAACAGTTGAGAGGTCTTGTATTACCATCCAGATTATGTCTTTAGCACCAATGTTCACCAAACATAGTTTTGAGGGACTCAGACTTCTAAATCTGAGACCCTTAGTTTTTTGGGTGAAAGAATTTCAAAGTCAGTACTTCCAAGGTATTTAATATTAAGAAAGAAATACCATTTTGCTACAAGAAACTGCATCTTCAATACCTTGACAAGTATGCAAGCTCTTTTGTCCCATACAGAAGCACCTATGGGAAAAGATGTGTTCACAACAGCAAACAAGAAGTCCTCACAACAGCCACCATCTGAAGGCCTGTACATGTTGCAGGAGCTTTTCATGCCAGCAGGGTAAGATCTCCTCTTAGTTCTCAGCTACACTCAGACTTGAGGACATTAACCACCGGTGTGATAGAGCGAGGAGAAACTCCACATCCCCTCAGAACTTTTGAAGGGCTTTTGCTTCAGAACCTCAGCTAACCCTCAGGAACAACTCAGGTATTCTTCAGTTATTTTTACTGGGAAAAAAACATGCTTCTTTCTAAAGTGAAAGAACATTAATTTTGTGATGATAACTAAGCACACCAAGAGACACATGTACAATTAATCACAAAATTGTACTGAAAATCACTGGAATGGGTTTACTTCTAGTGACACCCCAAGTAGCAAGTTGCTTTTGTTCATTTTTTTCTCATGATTCCTCAGCTTTATACTGAATATGAAGTATATGGGCTGGAATACCTTGTTGGTCAGTTTAGGGTCCTGTCCTGTCCACTCCTCCCTGCAGGTGCAGCCTTTTACTTTTAGCACCCTCCAGTGTGGTACACAAGATCCAGCAGTGACCTTGGTCTGCACACCAATCCTTGGTACTAACCCTAAACACTGGGTGTTGTCACTGCTAGAAGCAGACACTGCATGCAAAAATCTGCTGATTTTTGCAGAATTTTTTTTGCAGAATTTTTTCACTTCCGAAAGTGAAGTTAGAAAAGATCAAGCTGAAAAAAAAATCACTTAACAGAATTAGTTCTCTTCTAACTCAAACCAGGGCGAGTGTTATGCTTACTTTGTAATAACTACAAGGAGACCTTATGCTGCTGTTGTATTTATACAGACATTTTACTAAATCGGTTGTCATTTAATTGTTACGGGGTTTATTTTGGTTATTATGTTTGGGTTTTTTTAATACAACTTCTTTTAAGAAATATCTTGTACAAGCTCCTTTGCTAGCTGTTTTATGCATATTGGATCACTAACAAAGCAGAATTAATTCTGTATTTCTGTTTTTTTTGGGGGGGGGGAGGTTGTTTGGTTGTTTGTTTGGGGTTTTTTTATTATTAATTAAACATTTTTCTTTTGTGCTGTGTGCTTGCACAGTGCATATTCTAACTACTTCTTTTTTTGACTGGAAGCAAGGTTGTTGTGCTCCAGGCTTTCAACGGTGGCCTCAAAGCATAATTAATTTATGTGTAATCTGCTTTTTAATATCAGAATCTAATGATATTTTCTTTGGAAAATGTTGTAATTAGTATTTGAACATAATTAAGAAATCTGATAAAGAATATCACCAAAAATAAAATATGGTCCTGAAATTCTCACTGACACTGCAGTGATGCTTCAGAAACAGTTATAATGCTTTCAGTTTGTAGTGATTTTTTTCTTACAGCAAGCAAAGTTATACAAGACATAAGCTTCCTAACAACAGCCTCTCATCCTGACTGTAAGTAAACTGGCAATGTATAATGGAATATGTGAATTGGCTCATGCAAATAACAATGTCAGATAAAAATGCTCCTATAACCCTAAAGCATCCTTCAGTTTTTACAGTTGTGTGCCTTTGGGGAAAAGAAGTATTGTACATTGCATATACCTTTAACTTAATAATTAAAAATAAATAGCATCTACAGATTATACAGATAGTGATTATGCAGAGTACAGAATAGCACTTTAATCTCCTCGTGCACCTTGAAGCACCCTGCCTTTTCTAACAGAAAGATGAATTTTGATTGCTTGACAACTGTAATCATGTGAAGGTTCATCACAAAGGGCCTTCCCTTGTGAAGAGCTCTGGAAAGCCTTGATAAACACTGAGTTTGTAGGCCTATCTCTCTGATTCTAGCTGTCCTTACAATTAGATAGCAGATACTATGGAAGGACACAAAGGTATAATAGCTGCTGGTAATTTGTCAGCTTCATGTACTGAACTCCCAACAAAATACCATCATTAGCCTTCTAATTTTTAACCCCATTCAGAAACTTCCATGCATTATATTTTATTTCTGAAAATGTCTTCAATAGTGAATTTTTCTTTAATCTTAAATAAAAATTACTAAGCACATTGTATACTAATATTTCAATACGCATATATAGCTGTTATCTTAACCTGTGCACCAAATTCTACTTTTTACTGGGCAATGTAAACCTTCTGCATGTCCATGACTATGGCTCAAATGTGACAGTGTCTGTTACACCCAGCTCAGGCAGCCATAAGTTGTCTCTGATAGCATGAATAGACATGTAAGCAAAGATCTTTTCTGACTTGACAAAGGAATTGTGGGTCAAATGGATGGACAGGTGCGTGACAGAGCTGCATTGTGGAAAGACTCTTCTTGGCAACACAGTTCTGTTTCATAAGTAATTCAAGAAGGTGTTTATGTCCAGGCATAAATAATCTGGTTGTATTGTGCCATACTCTAAACAAGCTAGACTAGACAACAGATGCAGGGCATTTAGCTCATGTGGAACTTTGTGTTAACATAGCTGGACTGCTTATAATATTAAAAAAGCTTTCATACTTAGTAATTTAAACGAGTTGGCTAGATCAGTACCTCTTCCTTTTGTCATTGCAAGCAATGCATTCCTTAAGACCTTGGAGGGCCATGAGTAAGTGCTAACCTGAACATGAATGGACTTTGGCACTCTCAGGACCTTGGCAGTCTCAGTGCCTCATTTCTTCAGCTCCAAACAGTCCATACAGTAAACTAGGCAAGCCCTGAGTTCATCAGTCTAATACTATGTCAATCATGCTGTCAAGTTTCAAAGTAGTATAAGTTGAAAACTTTCCATATCCTTGCAAGAGTACTAGATAAAAGACCTGGGATCTTAAATATAAATCAGCAGAAAGCCTTCACCTGAGGCCTTTTATGGCAGAACTCCTGAGTTTACATTCTCTATAAACTTGAAGAGATAGAATGACCTTCAGGTTCCTACTGTGATAGAGAATATATATTAAAAGATTAGCCTTTTTTTTAATGTAAAATGCAACTACTTTTCTTAGGGGTAAAAACCCATGAATGCCTATGGAAAGAATGGAGAGAGAGACAACAGAACAGCTCTTACTTATATCCTGTGGCCCAACAAACAGCACCATGTCTGACCATAATAAAACCCCAATTACCTAACTCTGGGGGAGGAGAGCTGGCATTTGGCATTTCCCTCTACCCAATGATTTAATTGGGTCTGTCAGCCAGGGATAATTGGTTTCTGGTTGACTGAATAAAGTGACAGTGACATCAGCTCTCTGCTACCATTCATTATTTAAATTCTTGTTATCTCGTAATAGGGCCTCAGCACACAGGGTACTTCAGCAGCTTTTACAGGTCTCTCATCATGCAGTGCAATGGAAATGCAGCAATGTAAGACACAGAGAAACCTTTCAAGCTGTTTAACCCATAAGTTTTCATAACACATTTTTGAGAACCAAGATTATTTACGTACAGGAAAGTCTGGTTTTGCTTGTTTAACTGGAAATTTTACAATATTGTTGCAGTCGTGATGGTCTATGGCTCTAAACAAGGCAAGGTTTTTTGGGAGAGACAATACCTTTTACTAATTCAGCTGTTATGGCTGGAAAAAATAAACATTATTTAGGACATGTGAATTCTTCTTGAGGTCATGTGCCCAAAGATGGTCTGTTTTCAGTTCATATGGTCATATACAGCATCTGAACTAATAAAAGATACTACATTTCTCCCCTGTTTTTGCCTTGCTTATAGGAAAATACCTTTTTGATGCTAGTGGAGTATTAATACTGTTGCCACTTTGTTGCCCCTCTATGTGTGGGCACCTTAATACAAAAGGTTTAATTTGTTCTGTTGAAAGTGTGGTCCAGAACAGGGAAAACACACAAATAACTAAGCACTTGTTTCTTCTTTACCTAGCTCCAGGCAGGGGTTATGGCTTTAATTTACAGTGATTTTGTAACACTGCTTGAGGCATCAGAGGAGGAGCAGACCAGGTATTTCCTCCAGTGTTACTTTCTTTCATTCAGCTTTCCTGTCACTGTCACTCCTTTCCCCTGGGCTGCTGAGCACTAGCAGATCAGGTGGAACAGGCACAGATGACAGCACTGCAAGCACTGGCAGGAATGTACATGGGCAATTTCTCTCTACACAAGGACTTATGCAGCTGCATTATTTTTGAAAGTGCAAAGGGAATGTGGCACAACTATGAATCTATCTGTAGAGCAAGTCCAGTAAAGAGTTCAGATTTAACAGACTTAACAAAACTTCTGCATTACTGTGACAGCAGTGAGTATCTGGTTCCTGGCCCCTGCTAATTTCACCTTGGGGCTCCACTGGAACAGCATTCCAGAAGGAAATCTGCTCTGTGGAGTCAGTAGCTTTACAGCTCTCTGCATTTAATCTGTGTTAATCGCCCAGAAAAAAAGATGGCAACATCCAAGATCGTTGTTGTTCAATCCATGAACACATGGATATTCCTGCTGATAGACCACTCAAGAGAACACAGCCAAGCAGAGGTACAGTGCTTGCCTCTCCCTGCTTTAAACTTCTTGAGTGGATCTGACCACCTCATCTACACATCTCACTTGCTGCACCTTAGAGAGAAGACAAGAGGAGAAACCTGACCAAAAGGATTCACATGTCAAACCGTCATAATAATACAATAAGCTTCCAGTTCATTACTGTCCCTGAGAGACCTGAATTGAGAAACCGGGGTGGTCTTTTCATGGCCTATTTGTAAGAATTTATTGGCAGTGGTTCCAGCAATGGACTTTATTCAGCACTGTTGGCTAGCAAATTTGCTAGGAGTCTCTGGACAATCTTATAACCCTTTCACTTCACAGCCTAATTTAAAACATTTGTGTGTATGTGCTGACTGGCAATTAAATATCAGGCTAGAAAGAATATAGATCCCACCCATTACTGACACATCTAGGATACAAAAATGATGAATGACAGCATTTTCAGTAGTGTCATACACTGTGAACTCATGCAAATTAGCTCTAAAATTTATAGAAAGATAGAAATTTACCTTAGATAAGTATTGTGGTCAAAGTGAATGTGTTGTTTAGAAGGGGGATGTGAATGTTTATTCTACTAGATTTATAGGCAGGTACTTACAGTGAACAGCTGTTAAAGAATATATTGGGGATAAATTGAAAGTATGCAGCCAGGTCTCAAAACTTGCATGCTATTTTTATGTGATTTCATTTTTGCTTGTTTGGCAGCTAAGTGCTTAATATCAGAGTTGATTCCCTATCTGCTTACAGTTTAAATTCTATTTGATTCAAATATCTGTCACTTCTAGTTTCACTGTATCTCAAAAGTGAAGACAGTTAGAGAATGAGTATTCCACGATGAAACTGCCTCTTCCAACACCAAACCCTCTTGCACAAAGCTACGTGATTTCCAGCAAATCAAGACTATTTATTTGATAAATATGCTATTTTATTGAACGAACCTAAACAGTTGCATTTGTAAATTGTGTACAGTCTCAGATAGGTTAGCAAGTGCTTATTCTATGATTGACATTCTCTCTAGTTAACATAAAAGTCAGCTTTTTTATCTATGTGAGATATACTATTAATTGGCAGGAAAATTAGCATGGATAAGGAGTGGAACAAAAAGGATTAATATAGTGAAATTTCTGCCTGTACCACTTTAAAAGAATTAATGCTGAAAGAACCATAATGATCTGAGAGTTAAAGGACATTTTGTTTCCAGGGTGTAATTATTGTAGCAATGCCAGCCATGGTAATGGATCACTTAGCATTGTATAATTTTTCTTTGAACTAAATCCTTCATGTAACATAAATCAGCAAATGAGAAGAAGTGTCACCTAGGCTTGTGTTAAGTCAAAAATGCCTGCTGACCTTGTGGATTCTGGCAATTAGAACAGGTATAGATGCTTTGTAGGTTTCCAAGAAACCATATAGTATTCAACACAGAGTGAATAATATAAGCAACAAATAAATAAAAAATTGGGTAGTCATCTAAAGAGAAAAGAAAACCCAAACAACCAACCCCCAACAACAGAGAGAAAACAAATGGCATGGTCAAAGATACTGAATTTACTTCTTAAAGTGCAATGGGAAGAAAATTATGACTAGGCCAAAGTCCATGCTGTAATGCAGAGAAAACTTCTGTTTTCTTAGTGGGGAGGCTGGGTGCCAACTCCAAATTCTGCTCATGGAAATAATTATGCCCAGAATGTTTTTGTCTGGCCATAAGTCTTCGCTTACATCTAAGGGCAGGCACTATGTTTTGAACTGGGAATAAATGGCTTCTACTAGCAATTCAACTTTCTTTATTTGAAAAATCTCCCACATATATGCAAAAATATAACATCTCAAAAAAAAAAAAAATTACGTGTATTGAATATCTGCATTACTATTTCCATGCCATGAAACAGGTATGGAAATTCCAGTCCATGGCATTCTAGTAGTTACAGACTGAAAAAAACCCTGAATCCCACTACAGTACAGTGACAACTAAGCAAGTTTCAGGTCTCTTTCACTGAAGTTTTCTGGCTTGGTTACACTTGATGGCAAAATACTTCTCATCAAGGTTGTATTTTCCTTATATATTTCACTGATGAAAACTCATAGATTTATGCTTCCAAACTGATTATATTTGCTAAAGAAACAATAAGACCCAAGAAGCCATTTACCTGCTAAATGATGGCTTTATATACTTGCTATTCAGATTAGAGTGAAATGTAAGGCTCATCTTAAAACATATTGCCGTGTTCTCAAAACTTCCTTTTTCTGTACAAAGTCAAAATAGAGAAAATTATTTGTACACTTTATGTATAGCTTAACTATGACTCTATAGCAATGACAGTCAGGCAAGCACAAGCAACATCCCAAAAGAGCAGATACCCCAAAGAGAAATCAATTTTTGCCTTCGGTTCAAGATAAAACATAGTAATATTGGTTGCTCTATTATTACTTATTGATGCCATCATTTCACCTCAGAATTCAACATAGGAAATTCTACCTCAACATGAGGAAAAACTTCTTCACTGTGGGAGTGACAGAGCCCTGGAACAGGCTGGCCAGAAAGGTTGTGGAGTCTCCTTCTCTGGAGACTTTCAAGACCCACCTGGATCTTTTCCTCTGTGGCCTGCCCTGGGTGTTCCTGTGTTGGCAGGGGGTTTGGACTCGATGATCTCCAGAGGTCCGTTCCAACCCCTACCATTCTATGATTCTAATTAATAACTGAGTGAAAGAATTGATACTACTTAAAATATTATTTAAAATAATTCAATATTAAAATATAATTTGATTTTAATGTACTATTACAGTAAAAAAAAGGTAAATAATTGTAGACTTCAATTAAAATGCATAAATGCTGTGATTACAGGCAATATAGCAATAATCAAAATGTAACAAATGCTTTGTGAATTTCCAGTATTTTTATTGAAAAGTACATCACCTGAAAGTCTTGCAGGGTTTATAATGCTAAGTGGCAATTGGTATTAATTTACAAATCATACTGATAAGTACAGAACACATGCAGTGGAATACAGTGTAATCCTGCACTAACATTATTGTTCTTCTTTAAAGATAAAATTACTTCTTTCACTTCACTTTCTGAAGTTAGCAGCCTGTTTTCACAGACAGTGTCTGCTTCTAGCAGTGATAACACCCCATGTTTAGAGTTAGTACCAAGGATTGGTGTGCAGACCAAGGCGACTGCTGGATCTGTGTACCATGTTGTAGGGTACAGAAAGTAAGAGGCCACACCTGCAGGAGGAGCGGACAGGGCAGGTGACCCTAAACTGACCAACAGGGTATTCCATCCCATATATGTCATACTCAATATAAAGCTGAGGGATCACAAAGGTGAAGCTCTCTTCTTCAGTGGTTGGTATCCAAGGAGGACTGTGTCCATTCTGCCTTTGATCCCAGTCTGTGTGTTCCTGAAACCAGTTCCAGCATCCAGCTCCTGAATCTGGTTCCCATCTGCTGCCAAGTTCAGTCTGAACTTCCTCAGTGCCTGCTACACAGCATCAGTGATGTAATTGCCATCAGGGGATTGGGTTTGAGGTTGGTTATGTATGTAATTATTTGATTTTATTATTATTACATTAAAGCTATTTTATTTTTCTTTTCTTATTCTGAGTCTCTCTCCCTTCTTCCCATTCTCATCCCCTTTGGGAAGGGAGAGGGCTTGACAGCTGGGTTACAGTGGATGGCCCTGACCCTAAACCTTGATACACTGTCACTAGGAATTAGTTATCTTTGGAAAGCTAAAAGTGTAATTAATAGAAGGATTAATGTCTTCTGATATGCTGATACTCACAGGAGCACACTTGCGACTTTGCTGGTTTTTGGCCATCGGGAAGCATGAAATCTGTAAATTACAGAAGTGCATACGTGAAATGCTTCAAAGTACTCAAGTAAAAGTCAAACGCAAAACAATGTTATTGAGGCAAACTAGCGGCAGGTTGGAAATCCAGAGTTCTTGGTAGCGGCCTGCTGTTCAGGCGTTGCACTCCTCGCTCTCACAGTCCTGATCAACAC
>JANHFX010003291.1:0-19898 GCA_027560015.1 Chloroceryle amazona | reverse complement strand
CACTTTCTCCAATTTTAATATTATTGATATAATATTAAAAATGAATTTCCTGGGTCCCCAAACATTGTATAAAATACAAAAAAAAACCACAAAACAACCCACAAAGCAGTCCCTGCCCCAGTGGGTTTATTTTCCAAGCACAGGACAACTGACAAACGCACACTGACACAGACAGCTGCATACTCCTTAATGCCAAAGGCAGCAGACCCCAGCATGGCACCAGCCATCCAGCTGGCAGACCATCTTTGTCCCAGGCATCATGGCAAAGAGGAGTTTTAAGGTTTGATAACTCTCACGTCTTTGGTCTCTCCTCCGCTTTGCAGTACTGCTCTGTGTGTCTGGTGCAGGAAAAAAAGTGTGTTGGGAAGGGCTTCAAACTCTCCCTGCTTGGGAGTAAAAGCTCATGGCTCCTCAGCTGAGTTTGGGCTCTTTCAAGTATGTAAATTTAATGTGGCTGCAACCATGAATCAGTCAAAAGTTTCCTCTTCATGATTAAAATCGGCTGTTTAATAAAATATTTTTAAAAATGGGGGGGGAATGGTGAAAATACATAAGGAATATAATCTAAGTGCTGACGTTAGCATTTTGTCACACAATGTTCCAGTGTTTATATCAGCTGATGATGCAAACAATGTTATCAAGAGACAGAGGCGTGCCAGTTCCCTACTTTTGGAGGAGGTCCTCCAAGGAAGCTTGGAAAGGGAATGCCTTGAAGAGAGATGTACACATGAAGAAGCAAGAGAAGTATTTGAAAATGATGAAATGCTCGTAAGTATTTTGTTTGCCTGTGTGCACACTAAAAATTTCTTCTTCAGTCCTTTACTATCCACAGACTGCTTCATTTGTTTGTGTGCCTCTCCATGTGAATTCTTCACACTTAAACTTCTGCAGGTAGAAAGGAGGTGTCTTCAGTGGTCAAAATGGAAATGCAGAGGTTGGCTATGATACATTTAAAGCCATCTCCTGAAAATGATGTGTTCAGCATCTTATGTTGTGGAAGTATATGGCTGTTGTCCCATTCTGATCACACAAAGAAATAGTTTTGGCATCCCTTAGGGACCAGGAGGAGCAAGGGAGTGTTGAGAAAGCAATGCACCAAGTAGTGGGTCCTATAGAAAGAGACTCACTTGGTCAGTTGGCTGCAGGTCCCCTCATACGAGATGGGACACACAGGCCTCTTGACACAGAGAGTCAGATTCTGTGCTCTTTAACAGGACTCTGGCCAGAGATTGTGTTTGCCAGGAAAGCAGAGGAAACGGCCACTGGGCTGCCCATGGGCGGTCCCCGTGCTGTGACGAAAGTTGGCGGAGAGGGCATACAAGGAGCAGAGGGAGGTCTCCCCTTGAGGAAAGCAGCAGCAGAGCTGGCTGCAGGACCCAGGGAAAAGTGGGCACATGGTGCTGGTGGCCAGTGTTGGTGACCTACAGCTCCACTCTGCCCTGACTGCCTCCAGCAGCATCTGCTGGGGGACAAGCAGGATGGGATGGGCCAAGGTCACTTCCCAGGCTACTGCACGCTGGAGACACAATGGCTGGCCAGTGTTTCCAGGAAGCCCTATTGCTCAAGGATTCAGCTGTTCCTCTCTTGCCTGTGAAGTATTCCTTATAGCTTCTTAAGAAACAATAAAATAAGCAGGATGCAAACCCCCTCCCATCTCATTCAAATTTAACTGAATTAGTAGTTGTGCAACTGTGCAAACATTAAACTATAATATATATTCTCTCACAGAAAGATTTTGTTTTATCAAAATATTTATGGAAGGTGATCTTATTTGAGAATTAAAATGTAATTTGTCCTTTTTTTTAATTCTTTTTCCTCAGGAAATGTTTTGGGAAATCTACTATGGTAAGCTGGTCTCTTGATTTCTCTCCTTCATAGCAATGTAATACTATGAATATTATGATTCAGTCCAATGCTTATTTTCTGAGATCTTTTTAGCAGTTAATTCCACAAGAAACACCCGGTAGCTATTTGTCATGTCTCTAGTAAAGCAGAAGGAACAGTGTTGATGTTAAAAGATTTAAAAGGCAATCAACGGGAAAAAACATTAAGACTGCAGTGAATAAAATTGGAAGGTGAGTGGTGTTATCATAGTAAATAGGCTATTTCTTTTCCTAAACTTAAGGCTGCTCTGAAACAAGCTTGGACCTAAGAAAGTCTGCTTTGCCGCCACCCTAGAGCAGCACAGCTTTACAGCAAACCCTCATGAATACAAACCTAGACCATAAACGTTAGCGAGATAAATAGATGTTAAAAGCCTGTCTGCAGACTCTGGGGCATGACACTGCTGCACCCCTGGGCTGTGGAAGCACTTCTGGAAGCAATGCCCTGGGCTAAAATTACTCCTAAGGAGCTAAAATTATTCCTGAGGAGCAGTTTGGTGAGAAGCAGCACATTTCCTTCCAAACTACTTTTGCAACTCTTCTCCAAGTGGCTCACATGCTGGGAAGGGGACTGTGTGGGGGGGGTGGTGACTTGTCCTCTCCTGTGGCATTTCTTCAGGTGGCATGAGGTGCTCATCGAGCCCCTGCCAGCACAATGGCACGTGTGAGGACAACATTCGTGGCTACACCTGCACCTGTGCCGAGGGCTACGAGGGAGAGAACTGTGCTTTTGGTAAGGCATCACTCCCTTCTGAGAAGCCCTGTCTCCTCCTCTTGTTATAGGACATCCCATTACCCTATTTTAGACTAAACCACACAGCTCTTGACAGAGAGGCAGCAAAAGGGCTGAAGCAAGTCCCCTTCACGGGTGGGCTCCAGGGGCAGCCCTCCCACTACCACTGGCCCTCCCCTGCTGCTTGTCCTGCTGTGGTACCAGGTGGTGGTTGACCTGAAAACCAGGGCTGTGGTGCCAGACTGGCATCCCAGGTGCCTCCAAGGCCACACACACCCAAAAGACAGTTCCTCAGGACAGAGGGACTCCAGAAAAAAAAATAGTTTTAGTGGAAATGTAAAAGGTGCAAGGCAAAACAGATACTTTCTGGCATGTTAAACATCCTGTGCTGGATCCTACGTGTTTACATCTGCCAGGTTCTACTTTCCAGCCCTTACGTCAGTATTTCTGCTGGCTCAGAGGTCCCCTGGGCTGGGTTTTGTCCTGGCTTCCACAAGGCAGGGTCATTTTCTGTATAAAGAGTGTGACTGTGACCAGCTTCTGGGGGGGCACAGAGGTGACACAGCTTAGGTCAGTGCTGGGAACTGAATCTCAGCATGAGCCTGAGAGCTGTGTTATGTGAGGGGGTTTTTTTCTTACTTCACCTGTGATCTAGATCCACCATCATATGGTTGTTCCTCCTGTTGATTTGTGCTGAAGCTTAAGTGTTTGCTTAGTAGAAAGTTGACTGAACGTGTTTGAAAGGTGATTAATACTTCCTTTTTTTCTTATCTTGGCAGCTGTTAATTTTCTTTTACATTTCTTAGCACAAGCGTCAAGAGGTAGGCATTTGTTTTCACTGAAACCCAGAAAGCTTTAGCTGCTTTCTTCAGGCAATACCTACCACCTTAATGTGTGCAACAGTTCCCACTGCTGCAGATATTTCGTGTTTTGTTTAAGATGGCAGAAAGAAAAACCCTGGCCTCCTTCCCTGGGGTCACATGGAAGGCCTAGTTGACCCTCGGCTAAGGCACCCCAAAACTCACGAGGTGCCGACAGACTGATGCAGGTTGGTGCTGGGTGATCACAGTTGGCAACAAGCCTGTGGACACTGCAGAGACTCAGTTGTCTCTAATTTCTGCTTAAAAAAGGGAAAAACAATATGGTGGGAAATACTACCAAGCCAGACTCCCTACCCAGCTCCACACAAAGTAAATGAAAATAAAACGCTTAGTAAAGAGGATTCAAGTGATGCGAGGATACTCCAGCTGAACTGGTCCTGATACTTTTCATCTGCTTGTTCTGCTTAGCTAAAAATGAATGTCACCATCAAGCAAAGGAAGGATGTCACCACTTCTGCTACCCAGGAAGTAATTCCTACCGTTGTTCCTGTGCTGATGGCTATGAGCTTGGGAAGGACAAAAAACAGTGCATCGCGTTAGGTAGGTGTGAGCATGGACACACAGTGGGGACCTCCACCCAAAATGCCAGTGCAGTGGTATAAGAAGCAGTATTTGACCTGAACATTTAAACATGGGTCTGCGGAGGACTTGTGTCATCCTCCATGTCACTCACTGGGCCAGGTTTTCCACTCCTACACTTGGTAAAGAGAAACTCTGCTGAAGACCTGGCTGTTTGGGAAGAAGGTTCAATTGATTGTGATCAGGCACCTGATGGTTTGATGAATGAAGGGCAACATTTGCTTTCATATTAATTAGTTTGAAGCAGTAGCCATCTTCATTTTTTCAGCTCCACGCTAGGTCTTTCGTCTCACCTCCTTCTAAACTAGGTCTGCTAAGAACATGGTAGTTTACTTAGGCCCTTGCCTATGTTACCAAGTAGGGCGGCCAAAGAGGAGTTGAGCTGTAGAGCCAGGCATTTGGTGATGAAGGCCTGACTGTCCACACTCATTGCACATTAAAGGTGGGCTTTACTTCAGACTAGCTCTGGTTTGGTCCCGTGGATTAAGCACCCATTAGATATGAAAATACATTATGTGTGTTCCTGGAGGATGTCTTTTGGTTTAGCTGCACCTGAGGACTATGCCACAAGGTGAACAGAAAGTATGGTACCTGCAGATAACAGGGGGATCCCCTTGAAACACACACGTGCTGTTTGAACCAGACCAGGAAGACACGCACATCCCTGGACTAACAGCTTTGACAATAACAGCCCAGGATTCACCTTGTCCAGATTGGGCCACAGCTATCAGGTATTTGGCAGAGTTAAATGCAGGACACAAAGACGAGGAAGCAAGCCGTGCTGATGGCTGGCAGGAGAGGAAGCTTCATGTCATTAGTTACAGACGCAGTGAAATCTGGTCACCGCAAGCCTAACTCAATGACCCAACACGTTCAGTGCCATCACTAAACTTTTAGATGCCAATAGATGATGCTTTTAGATGCCAATAGAATTATTCCAACTTTTACCAGCTGAGAAACTGTCCTTCTCCTTTTCCTTGGTGCAAAAGCAAAAAGCCAAAGTCAAGATGGAAGCAGGAAGGTTTTCACAGGTACAACTCATACTGAAATGATAAACCACCAGGTTTTGACTTTTTACAATTCATTTTCTAGATCAATGTGCATGTGGCAGACTTGACGACACTGACAATCTGATAAGTGAAACCAGGAAGAAACACAATAAGCAATTTCCTTGGCAGGTATTTCTAACAAACAATTTGTGAAACCCATCACTCAACCTCACATGGACAGTGTTATCTGGCATCTTTGTATTTTCTTAGGTCCTGCTGCTGAACTCAGAAGGGAAAGGTTTCTGTGGAGGAGTGCTGCTAAAAAGTAACTTTGTCCTGACTACAGCGGAGTGTGCCCTTCTGCACAGCCACCTTGAAATCAGGATTGGTGCTGGTAGGTGATGAAACACATTCTCTTGTTGCAGCACATTTTAGTATTCGTAAGTAAAATAAATAAATAAAAAGCTTAGTGAAATTTTTGCACCATAAAAATATTGCTAAAGGAAACAAACGTGATAAGTACGTGAGCTAAAACTACAGCTGCCCCACACCACCCTACAGGGCAAGCAGAGAGGCAACTGCCTCTAATGCAATTCAGACCTCAGCACCCAGGGATAAGGTAAGAGGTGGATTTAGAGGTGGCTTCTGTTTCATGCCAAAGTCCTTGCTTCTCTTGTTAGGTATCAGTCTTTCCCTCTGAAGTTATGTATGCTTTACACAGCATTAAGAAGCTCTCACTCCCTCGTTCCTAGTTTACTGCAGTGGTTTCAAGAAAGAGCTCTTCAGCTTATGTACTGCACCTACTTCTCAGCACGACTAGGGAGGTGTCAGCTTGGGGGCAGTTTTCAGGTCTCTGATAAATTACTCCTAAGAACAGTGAAATGTCATTGCTTCACAGGGCCCAATGGAACAAAGGGAACTGAGAAGGTAATGCAAGTTAGTGAGAAACACATACACATCCGGTATGATGAAGACACTGGTGAGAACAACGTGGCATTACTGCAACTCCAAGAGCACATAGAGTGCAACAGCCACCAGCTTCCTGTCTGCGCCCCTGAAAGAGACTTTGCAGAACATGTTTTGATTCCAAAGTCGGCTGGCACAGTCAGTGGCTGGAGAAGGGAAGGTGATGAACTTCAAGGTGATGAGTTGCAGGTTTCATACCTTCCTGCTGAGGACTGCAAACAAATACTCAATATAAGCCTCACAAACAGGCAGTTTTGTGGACATCTCCAGGAGGCTGTAGACAAACAACTGGCTGGAGGAAGCTTTTTAGCTACGGAGTATAAAGGCACTTGGTTTCTGACTGGTATCCTGGGATCTTGGCCACTAGAAGACACTGACTGGGAAACATTTCTGTTCACCAACACGGCGAGGTATATGATATGGTTGAAACAAAAAATGAAGTGAGACACAAACACAACCAACCCTCCAGCATCACACCCCCAGGAAACATGGCTGCAGACAGTACACCCCCTTGACTATCGTGATTTCCAGCACTGGAAGTTGTGACGATGATACGTATAACTCCAATTCCTACAGAAAAGCCTGCTTGTCTCTCCTCCTGCTGGCAGAGCACTGTGAAGGTCATGATGTGGTACAGTTATTTTACCAAAAACTGACTGAAGTTTAAGCTTGTTAGAACTGTTCATCCTAAAACTAAACAAGTGTTGAAGTTTTGCTGGGATTTTAAATGTCATTAGAAGGAAATCGGTCTTATGAATTCGTGTTACTCTGAAGTTTGATTCAGCAAATTCATATTCTCCTTTCAGCATCCATACAAGTAAAATTTCTGAAGACCAGAGGAACTCCAAGCCTTTAAATGCCCATGTTGAAGTAGGACTTGACACTCATCACACTAAAATGTGCTTGCCCTCAGACATGGTACCTGTGTTTTCCTTTATGAATCATGTCCACAGCAGTTAGTGGATAAAATAAAACCCAGCTCTCAGAGTTTTATTTCCTTTAAAAATCATTTTAAACTCCTGAAACTACTATCCCATCACTATGGGCAAAAGTTACATGTGCCACTCCCAAGCAAACAAAACCCTCAAGGCAGCAACACTTAGACTGATAGATCCAGTGGAAGTGTTTTCCCCAGACCCAGAATAAGGAGGGTGTGGGTAAGATACTTAAGTAAGCTTTTGTTCATCGTAAAAATGAAACAAGAAAACCCAAACCAATCTGTGGGCACCTACAGACAAAAATCCCACATTTACTTGAACCCATAAGTATCGCTGACGCAGTAAAGCTTTTGGTGACAAGCACCTCTCTAGGTTTTAGAGAAAGCTTGAACAGAGTATTTAATAACAGCAAGATTATTGAAGACACTTAAAATAATAAAAGAAACCATGAAAGAAAATGTAATTTCCATTCTGAAGAATGGATTAACACAAGTAACATAGGATGATACTTCTCCTCTCTGGAAGATAAATGCAGAAAGAGTAACACAAATTACTTTATAAAAGCTCGTAAGTAGTTTGGAAAGAATTTGGAATGCTTTGCTTCATTTCCTCATTAAATACTTTAAATGATATAGAAAGCCTGTGGAAGTTATCACTGAAAAATTAGCTTTTCATTCCAACGCACTTTGTAACACTGGCAGCCTTGGTCATTCTGGGAAAGGAGCCACAAACAGTTCTTGGTATTCCAGTCCTGGATATGCACCAGGTCATTTGCAGTGTTCTCAGGGTGATTAGGAGCAGCTCCACCAGGCAAGCTGAGGATCTCTTGAAAAGTGCTTACATGGGTAAGATGCAACACTCAACACACCGTTGACAGTGGAGGAAATGGGTTCTGCTTACTGACCACAAGCTTTTGATGCTGATGAGATATGTAGCCTTTAATGTGACCCTGGCAGAAGGAGAAAAAAGACAGCATTAGTACTGGAAGCTGGTTATCACAATGCCTATAATCTCAGCCATCTTCAGGCGCCATCAGGCAAAGCTCTGTGTGTATATTCGATCACCACTGCGCTGCTCAATGTCTATAAGGATCCAAATTATGTAAGTGGGCCAACTCAAGAGTTAGCAGAAAGCTGGAACCATAACTTGTTGCCAGAGCCCCCCTACTGGTCTGCTTACATTGCCCTGAAGAGATAGAAGCTCTACAGAAGTGTTTCTAAATTTAGTTTGCTCACTTTAAAATGAGGACTTGAATTAGTCACTATTCCAGACCTAATAAATTAAAAGACACACTTCTTCCTTTTCAGATATAGTGTTGTAACACTGAAAGAAATCTTTCAGTGACCTAATCACACCTCTTGATACTTCCAGGCAACACCAAATAATGTTCCAGAACGGGATAAGTGGTGTATTTTCTTGCTGACACTGCAATGCTGCTCCAAATCATCAGGTTCATTAGAAATATCTGGATAGCAAGTCTATCTGCTCATGAATAGTTGAGACCCACTTAGAGAAAAAGACAGAATGTGAAGCAAATCCAAAGAAAACTGGTCTTATTTTTATCTAATGATAGAATGTCAAGAGTCTCCTAATTCAAATGTAGAAGACAAATCCCTTTTAGTCGCAGTTGCAATTTTTTTGTGGTTTTAAATCAGTATTTATGCATATTATAGAACTGTCAGTATTGAGCTTGTAGTGCCAAATTCAACTTCAATTTTACCTGATTCCTGCAAAAGAGGTGGGAACTAGAGGAAGCTCTCAGGGCAAATGAAAGCATTTCACTTTGGGCACAAGGGAATCAATTTTTTTTACACAAGTAAACATGGGATTACTGATATGTTTTTTTGTAATAAACTTTTATTCTCTACCTAGTATTTTTTACTATCTGAAGACTGGAAGGACAAGTGGTCAGCACATACCATATATATGAGGTTAGCTAAAATGCACTGGACTTCATCAATATCAACATCATCTACTTGCATGAATTTCAGGGCAAACAGAAAGGCATCTAGAGATAGCTGATGGGTTTTGAGTAGTAAATATCTGAAAAAAAAAAACAGGAAGAAAAATCTGTTATTGAGAAACAATTTTAAAAACCTGGTTCTTTGAAAAAAATGACTTTTTTACAATAAATTCACTATAGGAATTTAGCTCTCTCAGAGAGAGCCAAGGAGCATAGATGTTTCTATCTCAGTCCTAGGTGAGGATACATTAAATCTGCTTTTGCAAAAATGCAGGTTTTGTTATGCTTACACTTTCTTAAAGAGATTTCTGTACGTGATGATTTTCAGCTTCTCAAGGATAAGAAAAATTCCACATCGAATAAAGAAGGTCTCGTGTTTTGTCAGAGCCTCATTCAGCAGGAGAAGATTCCCTTCACTACAAGGATGAAGAAATGAAAACATGAGGAGGTGTCACCAGATGAGAAAAGAAATTGTCTAACTTGGTAGAAACATCCCTCCCCCACCTTCCTCAATCATCCCAAATCAGTATCTCCTACTCGATACTTTTTGAACTGACACACAATGCAGTAAAACAATCATCATACCTCACAGCCTTTGTTACTTCAGCAAACTGCATAAGGTCATACTTTTTTAGGAGCTGAATTGTTGGCATATGGCCCTGCAAAATAAAAGTTTCCAAGTTTTGCATGGCAAACTCAAATGCATTTTAATGGCATCTAGTAAGCTATAAAAACATTTCTTAAAGAAAGACCAATGTTCAACCACCTTCCTTTTTTTGCTGCAGAATAAGAGGTGAATAAAAGTATTTGTAAGATACCTCCCCTTGCTGCTGCCAAATGGCTTGTAGCCCAAGTCACAATAACTACCTATTTACTGGGGCTTAGGGAGTCTTAATATTGGGGAACAGTTATCAAACTTGTAAAATCAAGATCCTGTGACATGAGGTCTGGTCAGATCCAAATTTGATGTCATGGCTGCACGGTCTAATCTGCAAAGTGAAGAACCATGGAAATCCCAAGCATTACTAATAATACAAGCAGTGCTTCAGCACTTTCCTGTGCTAGCTCAGTCTGTACCAGATTTTTTTTTTTCTTCACTATGCCTTCATGTGGAAATAAAAATGCTCTTTCAAAAAACAAAGCTTAAATTGAAGGAAATAAAATTAATTCTTATTGTTAAATCAGGTAAAACTGAACCACCTACACTATCAAACAGTTTTGTGTTGTTTTTTATTTTTTTTTTTACCCTGCACAAGAGAAATCAGATTGCACACTGACTTGGGTCAGACTTTAAATTTAGTTACCATCATGCTATGCTGCTGGTAACTCCTTTCCTGGTTGGAGGATTAGCTGAGAGCAGAACTCAGCTGGATGTTTACCGAGAGCCGCTAGAAATAAAAAAACCATCCAAGCTATTTTAGTACAGTTTAAGGTTAGTGTTAACATTTGGGCTCTGACTTAAAAAAGCAACTGTAAAAACAATGACCTTTATGTAGTTTCTTCAGTGCCTCTCGTACGCTAAAGCTGCTCCAGGAAAGCCACAGTAATTCTAGGCACTAACCAACCCACCAGGTTAAGACACCCAGTCAGGACTAAGACAAAGTTTTTAGGAAGCCTGTTAAGTTTTCCTTCGTGAACCCTACCATTTTCATCTGAAAACAACCAGTATGAAAGCCAGTAAATAAAAACTAAAAAAACACAAGCCAGTTATCCCCTATGCTTCCCCTTTAGCCACTTGACACTGCAAGAGACTGGAAAGGGAGCACTGTCTGGAAAAGGGAAGGCAGTCATGAGCAGGCTGGGGCAAAGGTGGAAGATGGCAACTCACAGAAGCAGGTAGTAACAATATTCTCCATGGATAACCTTGGTAATAAGGCCAGGAACAGGAAACTCAAATCTAGTTCTTGTCCCCTCAACTACATTGAGTGAATCCCCTTTTTCCTTTCCTGTGTTGCTATAAATGACAATTCAACATTTTCTGACGTCCCAGTTAAGTGTGCATATGCTGGTTCTTAAGGGGGTCACGCAGAGACAGCCTCTGAATTCCAACAGGGGTAAACCAAGAACAATACTGAGACTCAATTTGGTTTTCTGCTCCCACCTAAAATATTTAGAAGGGTAACATCTACTCACCAACAACATTTTTACTGGCAGCAGGTAGATTAAAATCATTCTTTTGTTCTTCTGGCTTGAGCGGTGACAGTGCTCAAAGGCAAATGACAGATACTCTTCAGCTGCCGACACAAATAAAAGTGCTAGCAGCATGAGTCAACAACAAAAATGGATTAAAACTGTAACCCAAATTCTGTGTCCCATGTCCATATCTAGCTTGAACACATGATATTTGAATTCATATATTAAAAAAACCAAGAACACCAATCAAAATACACTAAGAAAAATACCATAAGTGGAGTCTCACACAAAATTACAAAGTATTACTAGAAAAATTAAGTCCTCCTTCAGAAAGTCAAATAAAACACATTAAGGTCTACAAGTCAGAGGTAACAGTTACAAGCAATGTTGAAATTTTCAGTTCATTTCAGTAATATTATTGTGCTAATGTTTCAAGAGGGCAGAATCTCAAGAAGTGCTGATGAAAGAGTACTCTATATTCTAAATTCACAGATGAGGTTCTTCAGTGAATGTAAAGCTGCATGTGATGCACACATCTGCTGAGATGCAAAAACATGCCAGCGAGATCACACGACATGATAAGATGAAAATCTCTTCTCAGTTTTCACTGAGAGAGAAAGATGACAGGTCTGACAGGCAGAAAACACTGTTTAGAGTACTAAAACTGGCTCCAGAACAGATTTTGGTCAGGGGCTTTGGTTACTGCTGAAATTTTTACACTCTAGAAGCATTTCCAGCGAATCTACTGGAAATCTCAAATGCAGTTTCTGCTCCTTCCCAAACCAGTGCCCTGAGAACACATTACAGCTTGCTGAAGATTTCCTACACAGCACACAGCAGCTTGAAGAGACAAGAGTCGTAAATCCTCCACTGTGAAGCCTTCTCCAAACCTATCCTTTTGGGAGCTCATGCTTTATTATGCACACACACAATGTGTAAAACTACAGAGGACTTCACCAACACAGATATTTTAAAACTGGGCCTATACTACAGTTAGAAGTGTCATGTAATCTCATCTCTGACCTGACTCAGCCTGTGAGCCCTGGATCTTTCAGCATGACTTTTTCTTTGATCAGTGCAAACACAACTGCACCTTCTGCACACATTTTGAGTCATGCACACGTGCGCCATCAGCCAGATTTCACACCAAGCAGCAACTGCCACACAGTACCTTGCTTAAAGTCACTGTCGAACATGGCTTTGCGTCCCACATAGTATCTGTACGTAACCCGCTGTGCCATACTATATTCATCCTTCAGATTTGAGCTGTCAATTGCTCTAATTAAGGGTTTGCATAGATGGAGTTTGTTGATCTGTTAAAAAAAGATAAAAATCAGTTGCATCTTATTCGAAGAGTGTAGGTAGACAGTATCATATAGAAAAGGGTGGGTTTGACTTAGAAGATGAAATACAAAACACAGCTTACCAGACTTGAACCTCACCTTAAAATAAATTTTAAATAGTTGATTCACGAGAAACAACATGCCCCACTTTTTGGAATCTTCAATGCCTGCTCGACTGTCATAAGAAAAAAAAAAAAAAAAAAGACAAAACCTACTAGTACTAGAATGTTGTAAGAAAATGATGGCTTTGTCTTTATGCTAAATTCCCTCCATAGATATTTAATGGATTTTTAGGGTACAAATAGGTGTTTGAAATAAAAGTCAAGGCCAAACTCCTTGTCTTAAACCACACCAGCACTGTCAAAACAGAACATGTGCTCCCATCTTCAACAGCTCTGCTACATTTCTTCTCAATGTCATGAAAAGATGTCATGCAAAATATTATTTATCTGGCTAAGGGTCCTCACTCCAGTCTGCAGGTAACACACAGACCAGCAGAGCAGTTGCTTATAATATTCAAGGTGAAAGAAAGATTGGAAAAAACAAAACAAAACCAAACCCAACCAAAACATTTTCTACACTTTGGATGTGTCAAAATTGCTAAGAGTCACTTCTGTTCCATCTGATCCTAATAAAGCAAACTTCACAACTGAACAGGGCACAAAAGTGTTAATGATCTTTCCCGAGAAACAGGAAAATCATCATTCCCTCCCAACATCATCTGCTAGGAATGTTAAACCTGAAGGGGGACTTCTACAGATGCAGTTAATAGTCAAGAGACAACAGAGCACAGACGAGAGGAAACTGAGCCTCAGAAGTGTTCGTTCTATGCAGATATGGTCTTGATATGTGGCAAAATCTTAAGTTAAAGTTCATTAAGTTCTTAGCAATTTAATAGTGCAAGTTCTAGAGAGGATCTTTCACTTACGTGTCACTGGCACAGACTCGAAAACAACTCATCAGTAGTTCTGCTGCTTTTTCCAGCATGTCACCAACTTTGCTTTTCCCTTTCTTCACTAGCTGTTGATCTGCCTATCATTACACAGCAAGAAATAACATGTAATTCTACATCCTGGTTCCCTGGGTTGTAGTTTAGCTCCTTAATACAGCATTTTGTAAAGATTTAAGGCAATAGATTCGTCAAACTTGCTATCCCCCCAGCTCTAGAAGGCATTCAAACTCACAGAATAAAAGAAAACACTCTAAGAGGTGGGTCTCAGAAACCTAAAATCAGGATCATGTAATAGCTGACTTGAACTAACATTTCAACTCAAATTTCCAAAGACCAAGAGTCTGGCAGAAAAATGTCTTCTGAACAAAAGCAAACTAAAATGATTCCCCAGTTATGGAGTCTGAGATTCAGAATTTATAATTAAGCTTCTCTCCACAGCTACAAAAGCTAGATTTTATTTCTAAAACATATTCTACATCTTCTAGTAGGAACACACACTGGGACTTTCAGGAGAAGGGGAAAACGTGTTACAGCAGCAAAAGAAAATTGAAACGAGTTGCCAACACGTGGGAAAAGATCCATGCACTGATTAATGCAGAACATAAAGAACAGTAGTGGTAAAGGGGAAATAGCAAGTAGGTATTTACTAAGTACTTTCTAAAAAGTTGTATTATAATGCCTTCATTCTCACTGAAGTGTAAGGAAAAAAATGGAAACACATTCTTTGCTGCACAAGTCTTCTCTGTATTTGCATCCTTTCAATATACTAAGGTTAGAAGACAGAGCTCAAGCACTTCCAGCATGACTGACCCTACCTTCCCCTTTCTCGTACTTCTCAGATGAATTTGCCTCACTGAGACTGAGAAGCAAGAGTTGTTACAGAGCAGGCACACACAAGCAATATCTGCTGTGCTAGCAGGACAAATGTGTTGGTTTATGGGTGGGCACAAGAAAGTGCTGAGGGGACAAATGCTGAAAACACTGGATACTGTCAAACTCTAACCTAAGTTGAACTTCAGCTTCACTTCTTCAGGTAAAGTGACTAGGAACAAGATCATGACCCTGCCACTAACCTAGACTTAGCAGTTCTCGATAGATCCAAACACACTAGCCTCAGAAAAATAATGTATATTTGGGGCTTTTTGCTTTTCAGCACTTGTATGGGCTCAACGAGGGCTCCAACGAGCATCAAAAGAAGTACACAGAGCTGGAAGAGGGGAAAGGAAGCAGAAACTTCCCTCTTCAGTTGTGCTGAGTGGGTAGATTAGCTCAATTGTCTGCCTCCTCCTCCCCCTCTACTCTGCACTAGTGAGACCACATCTGCAGTATTGTGTCCAGTTCTGGCCTCCCCAGTTCAATAGGGACAGGGAAATATGAGAGAGTCCAATGGAAAGCCACAGAGATGACGAAGAGACTGGAACATCTCTCTTATGAGAAAAGGCTGAGAGCCCTGGGGCTGTTTAGCCTGGAAAAGAGAAGACTGAGAGGGGATCTTATGAATGCTTACAAATATCTGAAGGGTGGGTGTCAAGTAGAAGGGGCTCTTTTCAGTGGTGCCCTGGGATAGGACAAGAGGTAATGGTCACAAACTGGAACACAGGAAGTTCCACCTCAACATGAGGAAAAACTTGTTTCCTGTGAGGGTGACAGAGCCTGGAACAGGCTGCTCACAACCGTTGTGGAGTTTCCTTCTCTAGAGACTTTCAAGACTCACCTGGATCTGTTCCTCTGTGGCCTGCCCTGGGTGTCCCTGCGTTGGCAGGGGGGTTGGACTCGATGATCTCCAGAGGTCCCTTCCAACCCCTACCATTCTATGATTCTATGATACTTCCACCCTTATAAAGATCTCCAGCAAGTCCCATGGATAATGTGGAAATAGTGAGTTGTGCCATCATGCTACTTTATAAAGACTTCATATGCTCTGTGTGTGTTTCTCTGCTGTGAGTTTCATACAGGTCCTCAGAACCTCTCTGGTTCAAGCTGCAAATGGGAGGTGGGCAGACTGAGTAGCCTAGTTTTCGAATAGGACTGGATGAATTTAGTGGGTCTACGAAATCCAAAACAAGGAGTTAAACAGTACCAAGCAACATTAGGCTATCTAATAAAGTCTAAAATATTTCCACCATGGAAACTCCTAACAGAGAAAAGTAATGAGGCTGTTAATTGGTTCTACTTACATTGTTAGCAAAGATTCGAAGATCGAGGGCTACAGCGTACATAATAGGTAAAGCCCTGGAAAAATAAAACATAGTACACTTAGTATGCACAAATCACATAAGAAGATGTGAGAAACAAGCACTGGCTTTTTTTGCTAGTTGGTCATAAAAGTAGAAAAGTGTACCTTAATCTTTAAATAAAGATAAAAGGTCTTCACAATCTCAGAAATCCTACACTGGAGGAAGAATTAATTCTGAATCCTTTAATGAAAATGGCTTTAATGAAATACCACCCCACTTTGAACAAATTCTTCATGTGTTTATTCACGGACCATTATACACAATTAAGCTCACGTTGAGTTTTCACACTTTTGGACCCAGAAGCTCAAAGAGGCAGCAAAAGCTATTAGGCTGCATTTAAATATTACTGGGGATAACTAAAAACTACACGTATAACTGTAGTTTGACTACTATGGTATTACACTAGGGAAAGGCAAGAGTTTAGTTTCTAGCAGCTCTCTGGGACGTACTCACCAGTTTTCTTCTTTGTGTGCCTGAAATGCTCGGAGGAAAGATGTACTGTATTTAGGAAAATTTAACATGCTCAGAAATGAAGCACAGACTTAAAAATGACAGTTGAATGGTACTGTGTATTACCACATGGAAAGGTAGACATGAAAAAGGCAGCAAGTAGATGAGGAGTCAGGATGCAAAGGTGCAGCAGGGGAGAACATGAGCACAGCCATGCACCCCTGAGTGTGCTAGCAGCAGTAAGAAACACTGATCACTTAGAGACAAGATAGCAGCTTGCTTTATCAGGATCTTCCCCTCTAGCCAAGTACAAACCGGGAGATATATTAATGATCTGAGGGTCTCCTGTACTGAGAAAGAAATAAATTTTCTATTTTAGAGCCAAGTGACAGATTCTTAGTCCTACAGAATGTAGAAAGGAGAAGAGTGTATCCGGATTTCCTTGCTTAAGAACCTAAAATAGCTGGAGTGGACTTGGAAGCAGACCACATTCTATTAGATTTTAAAAGGTATAAAGATAACTTGCTCTCCAAGAAGCCATATAGTTAATCTGCAGATAGTACACAAGATTTATCAAAAAGGATATTGGACAATGACTGTTTGGCATTTGTATGCTTCTATAAAGTCATGGTTTCCAACAGCGTAAGTACACCTGCCAACAAAAACGTGCAGTAATGCATCAGAAAATATCATATAGGTAAGACAAATATTTCCTTTTGCCTCTTAACAGGCGTAGAGCTTTATAGCTTATTTAAAAGAGACACCAAAACACGATTAGAAGTATTTCTAACAAAATGGCACAGCTATTTTAACACAGCACAGAGCTTGAGAACTTGCAACCTGATCTGAGAAACGAATGGGAATTTGTTTCTACAGTATGCACAGAATCAACTGTAATATGCTGATGCTTATTGAAACTGTCGCCAAAACTAGCACAGATAAAAATAATTCCAAGATGCTGAAAGTGAGCTACAGACTGTGTTCATGCAGAATGTTTTAAAAATAAAAGCCTCAGAGCTTCTTAGGTCCTAAAGCTGTCTTAAGAGTACTTTTATCACTAAAATTCCCTTGAAAAAATAATTTCCCTTACTTATTCACTCTAAATTCTTGTGGAGCTAGTAAATGAAGAGTAAAGAAAACATCAAGCGCAGAAACCAAAGCTACATCAATGGCTATACACAGATGCCTGCCAAGTACATAAAGCAAATTTATGTGGAGAGGAAAGAGAAGGTCTTTATTTCCTGCAGCTCTAGAATTGTTTATAAGTGTAATAAATACCAAGTTTTCTGATGTAAGCCCTTTAAAATAATTTATGGGCATCCTTTCCCATTCCTGTTGGATGCCTCACAACCAACTTTACATTCCTGGTCCATCTTTACCTTAAGTGGGCTGCAAACATTTCATCATATGGTGGTTCCAAAACCTGTTGACACTTCTCCTCTGGAGATGGAAGCTAAGTACAGAATAATACACAATAGGTGAACGACACATTAAAGGAACATCCAATGCACCAGAAACATCATATGGATATTGTGTTACGGCATTTTTATGCATATATGCCTTTGCTATCTATGAGAACCTCAAGTTATATCAATAACCATTAATAAATTGCTTGTGTGCATTCTGTCTCCAGATCCTGATTCAAGTTACACTTAAATAAAAGGAACCCCAGGCTGCTTGCTGGTAGGAATGAATGAGAGACTGGAAAGTCCTTGACTTAGTGTAAACACTGCTTAGCAACTACAACATCAGTGTCTTATCAACATTATTCTCATCCTAAATCCAAAACCCAGCACTGTAGCAGCTGCCGGGAAGAAAATGAACTCTGCCCCAGCTGAAGCGGCACAAACTCTGGACCCTTGCTACCCACTGCTGCTCTCTTGATCGTCACTTCCACTGTGCCACATTACTAACTAATGTAGACCTGTCCAGAAAGGACTTTCAACCTTTTATCTATCCAGAAAACAATTCAAAGTGTAACACAAAAGGCCATCCAGGAAAAAAAAAATATAGAGAGAGATATATCCTTGTGGGAAGAGACAAGAAACAAACGTACGAGAAGATCCTGCTCTGGCCTGCGAAACAGATTTCTAAGGTTTATCTCCAATGGAAAGGAACCCATATGGAGGGCTAGAAAAATTGAAAGCAAAACAAAAGAAAGGTCAAAACCATATTCTCACCTGTAGCCTTGGGTTTGCAACATGGGGATGTTTAAATGATACCAGTTCTGCACAAAACTGTCCATCTCTGCTGTCAATGGCTTCTTGTACCTACCAAAGAAAAAAGCCCACATTATTTTATCCCACGTTACGGCATAAAATATGACATATTTACACTTGAGTGCACAAGCCACTTTCTTGTTACACACTGTTGTCCACATCAATACCAACTCAACTGGAAGTTTTTAAAGGTTTCGAACCAAGTGAATCAATACTGTGCCTTCAATACACCTGTCTTTCAAAAAGGTCGGATGAACACTGTGTTGGGTTTTTTCTCCTCCTTATTTGTATGATATGAGCAAACCAAAGAATCCCCCCAAAAAATGAAGACAGGCAGATAAAACATGTAGCACTCACTCCAAGGGCAATGCCTGATATTAGACTTCTATCTGTACAGAAGACTTCTGAAACCTGTCAGGACTGTAAGTGTTTTATTCTGTGGGAGAACAGTTGAATTCTGCTTCCTGCTAAAGATAAAAAACTCTGAGCAACTTATTGTGACATCAAGCTGGAAATTTCTTTAGTTATGGCAGTAATTTTAAATATTACTTAAGGTTCTTTTCCCACTGCTTGTGCTTTACTGGTCATATTTTTGTGCCCTGATCGGAAAAAGAAATAAAATATTTTTGCTATATGGAAAGCTCATAGAAATGGGAAGTGTTATAGACTAAAATAGCAAGGGAAGTACCAAAGAAGGAAAATCAACTGCTCTACACGCTTTCAGAGACAGGTGGGCCATTTTTAAGTACAGGAGAGATAGTTTTGTGGTTTGGAAGTAGTTTGGGTTTTTTTCTTATTAAAGATGGTCAATAGCTTGTCAAGTGGACAAGATGCTGACTTTTCAGCACAGATCACCATCCTGAAATCTCTCAGCCACTCCATTTCTGAGACCAAAATGCAAACAATTACTTTTTTTATGCCTTTAACTCAATTGTCTTGACTGATGTAAGATGATAACAATGATGAAAATAAGATGGCTCAGAAGGGAACAGTAAGAGTGGTAACACTAAAAGATTGACAGAGGGTTGAGTCCAGCTGATATCCTTGGGACGCTCTTCCTGTGTCTCCATCCTCCTCACCACACATAGTGTCCCCGCATTTCTGTACTTCCTAAATCCCTGGCTTTCTTGAATCCCTGAGCTGCCCATTACTGCACAAACATACAACCCCACCGTGTCAGTTCTTCTGGATAAGTTACTTCACTATCTGTTGCATTAGTAACCATCATATTTCTCAGAAATTTGGTAGACATCCTTGGCACACAGACTTAAGAAGACTATTACTTTACCACATCCCACATTCTAGGCTGATTTCTTAAACAAGGCAACATATTTATAGCATAGAAAAGTACATGCGCACATTCCAACACTGCTCACAAATAAAAAGAAATAAAATTGCTTACTTGCTGCAAATACTGGTTTATGGTGATATGCGCCATTAAAGTCTAAACAGAAGAGGCAGAAGTCCCAAATAAAAGGTAGCTGCACCACATTCTACAAAACGAACAGGAGTTTAAGAGAACAGCAGAACGAGAGTATCGCGCACAGACCCTCTCTTCACTGAGGCAACACGGGGCGGCTTCCCTGAACCTCTCGCTAGCGGGCAGCTGCTGCCAGCCTGCGGGCCCGGGCC
>JANHFX010003290.1:17331-30883 GCA_027560015.1 Chloroceryle amazona | reverse complement strand
GCGGCATAGGGATGTGCTGCGGGATAGGGGTGTGCTGCGGGATAAGGATGTACTGCGGGATGGGGGTGTGCTGCGGGATGGGGATTTGCTGCGGGATAGGGATGTGCTGCGGGATAGGGATGTACTGCGGGATGGGGGTGTGCTGCGGGATAGGGATGTACTGCGGCATGGGGGTGTGTTGCGGGATAGGGATGTGCTGCGGGATGGGGGTGTGCTGCGGGATAGGGATGCACTGCGGCATAGGGACGTGCTGCGGGATAGGGATGCGCTGCAGGACTAGGGATGTGCAGCAGAGCTGGTTCTTGAGCTGTGCTCTGGGGTGCAGGCGAGGCCATGGTGACCACCTGGGAAACACAAATCCCTGCTAGTGTGTGTACGTGGCTGATGACACCCAAGGCTGGGTTTGTGCTGGGCCCTGAAAGATGCAGGACTTGGGGGATACACCCGGGTAGGAGATGCTTGGGCATTTCGGGCAGTCACAGGTAACTTTGCTTAGTGAATCATGAAGTGAACGTCGACTGATGGTGGCAATGTCACAGCTTCAAAACCCCCAAGTGTTCTAGGGAGCAACATAAGCCCAAAATGGAATTATCTAACTTCATACTGGTTTTGCCTGATATTTATCTCATTACCCCATCACCTCCTCAGCCATGGGGAATGACCCCAAGAAAAGCTTTCCAGTCTGGAAGTAGCTCCTCTGTAGGGATTTTAAGCCCTATGAAAACATTGATTCACCTTTTCCAGCCCAGACTAAAACTAACTGCTCCTCGTTTCATTCTCATTTCATTTCTGTCATTCTTCCTCTCGTCTTCTTGGAAGTGAATTTGTTGTCAGATGCTTCCCTAAATGGGCCTCTTAGGCCCTCCACAGAGACACCAACTCTGTTTGCAGGTCCCCAGCTCAAAACCAGCAAAGATTTAAGAGTTAAGAAAAGCTTACAAGCAATTTTTCCTTCCCACACAAACACTTCTGATACCCTGAAAGGTACCTGCTATTTCCTGAAGTGAGTGTGCCTGTGTAACCGTAACGCTTCAAGTTAGACAGGCAGCTGAAGTCAGACCTCCTGCACAGTGTGTAAGAAACAAGGGATAAACAAAGGGTTGGATATTATGTCCCACATCTGAAAACCAACTTCACAGAAAATATGCACTAAATGATACATGATAATGGGGGAGGAAATGCCAGCTGCCTTAATAAACGGTGGTAGGCAAAGCTGGAAAAATAAATTATATAATAATCTCTTATTATATTCCCTTTGACATAAACTAATCTTGACCCAGAACAATAGTGCTGCTTTCCAAGAGAAAATAACCGAGCTGCAGTTATAATCATGATACAGGAGTCCAATGCAAAGTGGTTTGTATTTTCTCTTTGTTGTTAAAATTTTGCTTCATCTGGTAAATTTTGTGGAAAAGACAGGAACAGGGTGAGCAACTTCCAGCTGAGGCAGAAAGAAATGAGAACTGCTGCCTCGCGGTGGCTGGGAAGAAGCTGCTGAACTTCAACCCAATGTGTTGGCTTTCTGAAGACCCGAGGAGCATGGGCAATGCTGGGGGAGGGAGGGGGGGTGTGCTACTTGTGTTTCATTTTAGCTCCCAACTCATGGAACAGCCCAGCATGCAGCCAGATACTTACTTTTGGTCTGGTGGGTACATTTATCCATCCATTAGGGATGTCTCAAGGGTCAGGGCTGTGTGTCTGCTGAGGATGTGTGTGTTATTACCTTTGGTGGGTTTCTGAGAGGTTGGATGGCTTTTGCATCACTCAGCAATGAGGATGAATAAAAAAAGCCAAATTCAAATCCTTGGGAAACATCCTCACCTAGAAAGAGCAGATAGATGGGCAAGGAAGATGTAAGAACTGACTTTACCAACAGCCCCACTTAAATGATTGTTATGGATGGAGTTTGCACACTCTGTGTGTGGTTGTGTATCCCGTCTCCACCTCTACCCGTGCCTGTCTTACCCACCTGGTGCTACCAAAGATCCTTCACCAGCTGAGGAGGAGGTTGCAGGTTAAGTAAGCAAGCTCTGGATGGAGCTGCCATGCAGGACCATGTGTGTGTCTGTCTGTGAATGGGGCTTTGTTCAGCTCCTTCCTCCAAACAGATAAGAGTTCATCCTAAGGAGCTTCCACAGAATGTATTTTTAACTTTAGAGGTTTGCTTGTGATTCGGCATCTTTTAAAGTCAAAAGGCTACTCCCCACCTTCTAAATCTTGCCATGACCTCTCAGTGCCTAAGATATGGAAGCTCAAAACTGTGGCTGAAGGGAAGTAAAATGTGCTCTCACAAGGTGTGTGGTAGAGGCATGTGCTTTATTTCTGTGTCTTTATTCATCCAAATGCAATGCATGCTTTGCTATACATTATTATACATAGTTTTTATACTGTGATAAATATAATTAAAATATCAAACGGAGAAACCCAGAAAAAGCCAGACTGGTTGAGACCAGTGGTTCAACCAGTATCCTGTCTCCAGCACTGGCTGGTATCAGATGCTGTAGATAAAAGTAGAAGAAACTGTATAGTAGCCTGTTACGAATTAACATGCCCAGGAGAGAAGTTTCTTCCTGACCCTCATCAGTTAGTGGTTGACTTATATGCCAAAGCATACATTGCTACACATGCTCACGTATTTCTAGCTATCTATACCAAGAAGCATATGACAAAAAGCTAAATCAGACTCCCGGTACTTTCACTTACAGGAAAGTCATTCCGAGGAAAGAATTTTTTTCACCGCAAGAGGCTCACACAGTACGTAACTGGGTGAGGGACAGGCTGCCCAGCTTCGCAGCTCAATAGGGGAAATGACTTTTACAAACAGCACCTGAAATCTGCACCTTTGGAAGAGATTCTGAGGAGTCTGATTACGTATCTCAGCAGCATCTCATGTCTCTGAGTAGCTTTACCTATGTGATGAAGCGAATACTCACACGTGCTGAAGTGCTTGTGCAGGGACTGGTTAAGCAGATTTCACGTTAGTCATTCCCTTCTTCTGGAAATCATAGATCACAGAAAAACAGGGTTGGAAAGTTCAAGGCCAGGTTGACCATTCTGTATCGCTCCTGACGTTCTTTTTCTCCAACAGGTTCCTGAGAGCCCCCGCCACAGAGACTACACCCTCCCCCCAGATCTGCCCGTGTTTTGCCTGCTTTATGACAGTCTTTCCTAATTAACTTCAGTCCCTGGCTTCAGTTTAAGCCCATGTTTTTCCCATCCTACCCACCAGATACAGGCAACAGATTGCCCCTCTCTCTTGAATTGTAATTTTCTGTGTTTGAGAACTGTTTCTTTGAATCCTAACCCCTTTTTGGACTAAAACACCTGATGGTTTTTTGGTTTTTGTTTTTTTTTTTTCCCTGCTTTCTCACTGCCAGGTTTTCTAGATCTCCAGATCCTTTCTCTTCAACTTGTTCCATGTCCTTCCCCAGGTGGTTGTTGGTGCCCAACATCAGATAAAGTAACCTGGCCAAGATCTTCCAAAGACAGAGACAGGTGGAAGGATTACTTCACATCTTGAAAGCTATATTCTATTTTATACAACCCGGATGCTGTTTTTTCCAACACCAGATAAGTACTGAGACTCTTACACATTTTCCTACATTCCTTTCCTTTTTTTTTTTCCCCAACGCCTGCCAGTGCTCAAATCCAGGCTACAATAAGATGTTTTCTACTGCAGTTACAGATGGATGCTGCTGATGATTCAGCATATAAAATAGGCTAATTAATGAGCTTTGGAATAACCACCTCCCCCCAGGCTTGTTAATAGCTTTACCTAAAGGGATCAGATATATCCAAAGACGAGCACTAGCAAAAAAAGAAATGCAAGAGACATTGAAATAATGCTGCAGTAGTAGTATATGCAGTAGATTTCAGGGGGGAAAAAAAAAGGGGGGGAAAAAAGATTCAGCATGCTATTTTTCTTCCTTGTGATGAGCTCATAAACAACTTTTCATTAGTCAGAATGATGTGAATGACTCGTCAGACCTAATTTTAGCAGCCTAAAGTTAGCCAGCATTTCCACAACAGCCAGCCCATCTCCTTCAGTGAGAAATGGAGAGGGATGAACATTTCCAGGATAAACACATCCTATTGCCTTCAGCTCCCTGAAAAGCCAGAGTTAGATGGGATCAACTCCCCTGTGAAGACAGAATGGTCCAGTAACCACAAAGAGCCTCGACCGGTTGGCAAGCACTTGATTTCTTGACGTCTGAGGTCAGGTGAGATAAATCCCATTGTAGGCAACCACAAATTCAGAGATAATTATTTTCACGTTAGCATGATAATTAATCACAATGCAAATCAACTGTAATCGTCAGGGGAATGAAAGCATGATGAGATATTGCTTATTGAATAATTACAGAGATGTGCAGAGCATGGAACTTCCATATCATGGGCAAGTTTGAAACATTAACATTTTCCCTTTTTCCAAATTGAGCTGAGAGCTGAATACGTTTCTCTGCGAAGGATCATTTTTACACAGTTATTTCAGATGAATAAAAAGATTTCATTTTGACAAAGTCATTCTGTTTGGTCTCCAGATTGCTCTTTGTATTTTTAAAGGTGCATAATATAGCGAAGATTAAAACAAGGGCTGACATTCTGAAAAGACGTTTTGATTTCAAATATTGCACAGCTCACTCTAAAAAACACGATCCTCCCTCTGAGGCTTAACCTGATTTTGCTGATTTCGATATCAAACTTGAGGTCCTGTTTTGATTTGCAGCCCCAGGCTGCCTGACGTGCCCTGTACCACAGGCTGCTGAGGGAGCGGTGCTTCTGGGAATGGCTCACGACTAGGGGAAGGGAAAAGCTCCCCAGAATCCCACTGTGGATCCCACAGGACTAGGCAGGGTGTAAGCAGGTTGACAAAGCTACCCAGTAATACTGGGTTCAGTTATTGTCACTAGTTCACTCCCTCCTACAAAGAGCAGCCCCATAGATTGCCCAGTGTCACCCTGGGATGGGGGCTTCATTTGAACAGCCAGGGATGTGCAATTGCAATGAAAGCACAGTTACTGGGATGGTGGAGGAGTTTCAGAGCCTCCTAAAGAGACTGGGAACTGCCTTTCCACATTAAGCAGCTTTGAAAAATCTGACCTAGAGGGCACACACTACATTGTTTGTGTTCCCTGCCTAGATCATTATCTGTCTCTGGGTATGTCCAACATCGGTCCCTGCAGGGCAATAAAGTTTACAGTAGGTCTGCTCAAGTACAGTAGCTGTCTAAACCCCAATGTGAGCTGTTTTCTTGTGCCAGCACTAATCTGTTAGTGATACCCACGCTAACCACTGTGAAGCTCCTTCCAGCAGCTCAGTGATGTATTACGACGTGGGCACGCTGTCAGCGAGCTTTATAATATAAATAGTTGTGCGTATGAGTTCATTGTTTATATTCTAAAAGCTGCGATGGGAGAATTTGTTGGAAGTGGCTTTAGTTGCAGTAAAAAGCTAGATTTGGGACTCTATTGATAACCTACTTAGGGTCACGGCTGCTTTCTTATAGGCAACTTCTTCGGACGGCTGGTTGGCAGCTGTCACTGGGTCTTCGGGATCTTCACAGCTGGTGATGAGGGCAACGGCACTAAATGACTTTTGGTTAGTACCGAATGACTTCATCTCCCGTGCTGATGTCTCTGCTGATTTCTCCCGCGTCTTCTCAGTTCGGTTCCATTCTTGCTCCTTCCGATCCAGTTGCATGGCACTGCAGTGAGGAGCGTAAACTTCTGTGGTTTCCTCAAACTGTAAGCAGTCCACCTTATAGTATTTTTTCTTTACGTGTAAGACGTCGTTAAACCTATGGCCCCAAAGAATCTCTCTGGGGACATAGGAGCTTCTTGACTGATGTGAAGTTCCCGTCGAATCACCCGTGTAGACAAACGTGACCAAGATTTCAAAGTTGTCCTTGGCCAGAGCTTTCCGGTCTAGACCGTACAAGGGGCTCTCACTATCAATTTCATGTACGACCGTCACTGGTGTAACGAGTATGATCTGGTCATTTAGCAACTTCAAGTCCCTGTATTCCATCGTCATTCTCCCCTCCTTGTCTTCCTTGTAGCGCAGAAGCTGAGCTCGCACAGAGCCCTCGACCATGTGATTTGGCCGGAAATCACCAATGCGCCACATGAGGCAAAACTTGTCATCCCTTAGGCCAACTACAGCATAGTAGCTGAAACGGATGGTTTGGGCTCTTTTGCGAGCCGTGGCCATTTTAGCCAAAGCTGCTCCGATTATGAAGGTGTCAATAATGCAGCTTAACACGGACTGTAGGATAACCATGAGGATTGCAACAGAGCACTCTTCGGTAACGCAGCGGTAACCGTAACCGATGGTCGTTTGGGTTTCAAGGGAGAACAGGAACGCTCCCGTGAAGCTGTGGACATTTGCAACACAAGGGGTTATTTCTTCATCATTGAATAAATCTCCGTGTTGGATTGCTATCAGCCAGAAGACTAGTCCAAAGAACAGCCACGAAAGAACATAGGACAGTGAGAATATCACAAACATATGGCGCCACTTGATGTCCACCAGCGTGGTGAAGATGTCCACTACGTAGCTCTCCCATTCCCCAAAGATATGTTTGAAGTACACATTGCAGCTGCCATCCTTGTGGAGAAATCGCTTCTGCAATCTTTTCATCCCCATTTCAGGCCTTTCTTGACAAGTGCCTCGGTAACTGATCTTATTTCCCTGTATGTTTACAGGCCTATAGCAACCACTCTGCTCAGTCATCTTTCTCATATCTGCCTTGTGGCATCAGTTTACAGAACGGTCCCCGGGGCTATTTGTTTTCTTTGTTCATTGGAAATCTATGAAATAAAAGAAAAAGTTTACTTTCATTTTAATTTCCTATGCCAGAACCCTGTAACACCAAATCTTAATACATTTGTTCTGTGCCCAGCGTGAGCAATTTTCTGAAGACTACAGACTCTGACACTTATTACACAACACAGCTCAAAAACTTAGGCCTGGAAATATGAGGTGGCTGGAAATTCAACTAGTTAGTAATGTCCACATCAATCCTAACATTCGGTATGTAGGTGAGAAGAGAAATCAAACCCCTTTGTGGTGACCCAGCTGTGAGCATCTCTTCTAATGTTCTGGTGGAGGAACATTCAGTTCAGGATGAGCCCCCATGAACAGTTGCAGGAACGTCATGAACCCTCTGAAAGTTCACCAAACATTTGAGTTAGATCATTATTTGTTTGTTGTGTCTTTGTTTTCCTCCATTAGAAGAAATGCCTACAAAACTCCCTTCCTTTAGATGTAAGACTTCGGTAGAGTGGGTAGTCAAGTCCAGTGGTAATGTGTCTTAACTAGAAAATGCATCACACAATCATTCCTCATCATTTGTTTCAGTATTGCCCAGAAAAACCTAGTTGTGGAATTGAACTTTACTGGGCTACTGCTACAGAGATCTATTTGTTCAATTTGTAGGAAAATATTTACATTTCAAATGAAAAAAGAAACCTCTCTGAGGTCTTGAAAACTCTCTCAAATAATTCCTTAAACAAACAAAACACGTAAATCTGACTGCCAAAAACCACTTAAATTTTTATTAACGAGCTTGAAACAAACATGCCGTAAGTTAATAAAATTTGTGGATGCCCCAAATTTAGGAAGTGATGTGAATCTGGAGATCCCTCTGTCAGATCAGAGAAAAACTCAGTGTCTTTGCAGATTGCAACCACATGAACTCGAGCAGTACGAAGTGCTCGGCTCTAGGTTTAGCGACTAATAACAAGAACTGATGTCAGAAACAGAGACCTCATCAAGTGGAATCCAATAAAAAAGGAAGGACTTAGCTGAAGGAATCACTTACAGGATGCTTATGAATCACTTGTAGGATACAGCACTGAAAAAGGCAAATGCCTTTTCCTGCAGGTCTCCAGCTCGTTCTGCCCTACCCCAACTGCTAACACACAAACCACTGACCAGTCAGGAGCAACAGGGCACGCAGCTTGAACAATTCAGCACTTCTGCCAAATAGCATGCTTCTAACTGGTATTTCTGAAGAAAAAGAGCTCATATTTTTGAGGAAAAACTGTCGTTATTCTTCCAAAAATTGAAAGTTTTCAATGGAAAAATGAGAAGTGGTTTCCCCATTTTTCAGCTGGTTTCAGCTGACAAAAGTTCAGATGTAGGTTTACAATGAAGCCAACATATTAATGGAAAATGAATTAAAAAAAAAAAAAAAGTTTCCTAGTGGCAGTGTTTTTCCTCAGCTCTTCATTCACTTTGCCTGAGTCTAAATGTGACTGTACACCCTTCAAGGCAGAAGAGAGTCAGGCCCATAGAGTGTAATATATATTGGATGGACTAGATTAACAGACCGAGAACTCTTCTCTCATCCAAGGAGCAATGACAAGCATGCAGAGACACTATTCCAAAAACACTTAAAAGCCAAACATAGTTTCCATTTCTTTTTTTTTTTTCTTTTTTTTTTTTTTTTCAATACAGAAATGAATGTGACATATGGTGTCGTAGCTTCAGAATGTGGCCTTCATTAAAAAACACAACATTAATGTTTCCAAAAATACTTCTTGGAATACAGTCTTTGGAAACATTCATATGACTCGCTTCACTCATAGCTTTAAACAAACAGCATAGCCTAGTCTGTTGAAGACTCTTGACCTAACAGTTTAGAAGTCATATTTAACAACAAACAAAAACTGGAGAGTTATATTTTAAGAACCCTGTAATGTGAGGTGTGGAAATGAAGCAAATTGTAGTCAGAAGCCAATATAATTTTAAATAAAAAAAAAAACCATACTTAGGCTTATACTGTTATTTTCTTTTTTTTTTTTCCTTATTGATTGAGTCAAACTACAGTTCCTTGAAAATACTCACAAATATCCTGGGACTGGAAACAGGACTAAACAGTTCATGAATCAAAATCTGCTGAGTTCATTCCACTCTCTGCTGTTGCCGTCAGCAAATCATCAGTATTTCAAAAACGGTGTTTTGCTGGCACCATCTTTAGCTTTTGTAGGTGCTGGGAAGAATCCTGGACTGTCACACATGCAATTGTATGGCAAAGTCCACTCTGATTTTATGGCAGTCTGTGACATACAGGAGACAACTTGGATTGTGAGGCATTCTGCATCAGGAGCTGCTTAGGCTCTCTCCTAGGTACAGGTTGTAGTAATCTATATGCTCATGGGTGACTGTGATGGGGTTTTGACTGCTAGAAATGAAGCCATGTGAAGATGCAGATTGGATTTTGCAATCAAAAGTCCATTGGTACTAAGAAAGGGAACGTGATGCAGAGCTTCCTAAACCAGAATCAAACCCTCTAGCCCTGAAATTGGACAGGGTAAAAAAGAATCAGCGTGGAGCACCACAGACAGACCTACATTGCTCTCCAGGTCTGAGTTGATCTTTCTCCATCCTGTTGAAAATTGGGATTGCTCAGAGGCAATGCACAGTGGAGATGTGCCCCAGATGACCTAAAATCCCAAATGTGCTTGAAAGTCTTAGGAAGCAGCCTCTTCAGACACTCAAAACCATCTAAAAATGTCACTGGGTGTTTTGGGTGTGCTTAAAGGTAATCCAAATCTCAGCTTTTTCCTCTACCTCTTCACGTCTCTCAAGTGGAATAATAACCATGCATATTAATAACTCTTTTGCATTATCTGATGTTCCTCAGAACAATTAAGTCCAAAAAGCCAACGTTTCTGCAGTAAGTCTGTGTTAGGATCCGTGCTTCATTGATGGAGACTCTTTTAAACAGGCACGTGATTTGCTGATTCCAAATGTGAGGCAGCGAGGCCGTGGAGCCAGATGTTCATCGCTCACTCCGCTGAGACGCGCTGCCTTTCGCAGAGCAGTCTGAAGACTATTATCATCATCATCATCAAAGTTTAAAGGGGAGAAGACCACAGACTCCAAACCAGACTTACAAACTTAAATCTTAGAGCCATTTCAAAAATTAGATTTTTCCAAAATGGCAATATTTGACACGTCTCTAAGGAAGCCATACGAATTACATTAAAGGTCCTTCTACCTGGTAAAGATTAACAGAGGGGGTGGGGGAGGATTTAAAAACATTCTCTGCTCACTAAAGCTCATGGATTGGTTGCTGCAAATGATTCTCAGATGTTGCCAGGAAGCGTTTTCACCTTCCTTTAACACTAACACATAAACCCTTACCCTTTTTTTTTGTCTTGCTTTTACTTTCTGTGGGGTTTTTGTTCCCCTTTATTTCAGGGCATGTTTGTACACGGCACGAGCCTCCTCTCATGTACTATTCTGTTGCTCAGAGGAGGAAGTGTGCTGAAATTTGCAGTACTAACCATTTTTATAAACGTATTTTCTCCTCCTAAGGAAAACTTATCGGAGTGCAAAGCAAAGCAGTGATGTTGGGTGGGATAGCAGGAAGACAGAAATAGAGAAATCTCAAAGATTTCAGAAGGGTAAACAGCAGAGAGGGTTCAGAACTTCTTCTAAAGTGTATACATATCAGAGTTCAGAAAATCAGAATATATTCTTAATTAGCCAAGGCTAGGATCTGGCTGTGCTGGATATTGAAACCTGCTCAGGGAGATACAGAACCATTCTAGAGACCTGTGTTCATGGGGTGTGCATATTGACACCCCCCCCAAACTGGCATATTTGAAAATTTCACTCCAATTAGATATACAAAAGGTAAACAAATTCCTGCATCTCCAAGGTCATAGAGCAGTACGGTGGCAGAAATAGGAACAGACCCAACACCTAATTACACACATGAAGAGCTACCACAAAGCAAACACTAGCAGAAGCAAGATTTTTAAACATATTTACCATTTTCATCTAGTTCCTCTCAGAGGAGCTGTACCAGAAGAACTTGAACTCTTGATTTTCATCAACTCGCTCAGAACGGCAGTAACTTAAAAGCCTTAAGTTTATCCATTTAAATACTTCCACTAATTGTCAACTTAATCTTCATATTTTGAGTTTAGGGCTCTGTGTTTTATGAGGATAATCCCTCTATTGCACCTTAGCCTAATACCTAACAAGTCGTTGCTATGCCCATGACTCTATTTTTCCATTATGTAAACAAGTAGGGGTGAATTTTTGCTCAGTGACAACTTCACTCAACAGCCTGTTTGTAAACCATTAAGCAAAACAATGTGAAGCCCTTGGTTCCAGAATAATTCTGTTCTGAGATTAAATCAAAAAGAAAACAACTCAAAACCTCCACATGAAATTGGGTATTCTCCCTCTAACCCCACACACATGGAAGTGGATCTCACTCTCTAGTTTCCTGCTTCATTTTGGAAATGGTCTGAAAGGTTTCCAGTTGTAATGATTGTTGTGTAACCCTGGAAGGATTTCAACTCAGAGACCAGAAATGTGATAAGTAGAAACCTTTAGAGCTGCTTTGGAATTGATTCAAATACTCGTTCCTTTAAATAATAAAACCACCACCCACAAAATCTAAATAAATCTGTTATAGGACATCATGGAGACTCTTCCTTCCTTCTTTCCTTCCTTTCCATCCTTTCCTTCCTTTCCCTCTTCATTGCAAAGGGATCTGACTTCTCCTAACACAGCCAGACTGCTTCTGCTCGGTCATCCCCAGCACAGGGCTAGCACATCGTGGCTCACCCTTTGGGTATCTCCTGCACTGTGCACCAGCTGATTGCACCTCAGAGGTGTTTGCCAGCAGTCCCCAAGAGGACTTTAGGCCACACCAAACTGTGCTTCTAACTCTACTGCCTGCTTGGCTTCTAAGTCTGGTATTCCTCAGCCCACAAGCCCTTCCCTTTATGGTGCAAAAGCTTTTGCTTGTCTCCTCTGGCAGAACAAAAAAGCCCAATGATGTTCACAGTTTTGGACGGGGTCTGATGTTGTTGGTCTCCAGCCGGTCAAGCCGGAGAGCTTGATAAGAACAACTTTATTTTACAAGTGTTTTGTTTTGGATTTTATGTTCTTCACCTCAGCTCAGAGCCCCACACATGACTAAAGGGCGTCTCTACAAGGGGAGAGGGGAAGGCAAAATCCCCTAAACTGAACCCAGAGCCAGAGCTCTCACCCAGAGCATTCTCAGAGCAGAACATGCTTTGGTGCTGACTTTACAGGACTGGAGCACAGCCCAGTGGAAGCTTCCATCACACAACTTTCTTACACCCGTAGTAATGTCTTTGAAGGCACTAGAGTGAAGCTTTTAAATGGTTCAACTTTCCCTTTAAAACCTCTCCTCACCACCATTTAATGTATACAGGTCTTCCAACAGCAGAAGAGCAGATTGCAAAGACAGAAATAAAAGAAAACTTTGAACAGGCTAAGCTCAGAGCTAGAGAAAAAGGGATATTTCTTAGACATCACATTCAACACCTCCATACAGAACCTAAATTGTTACTAAAGCATCAATATAAAAGTGTTTACTAAATATTTTTCAAGACAGACATAAATAGCACAGAGTAGCAGACCTTTGCACAGACTTTAAAGTCATTCAACGGGGTTGTAATCTACACTGGAACAACTCACGGCAACAGATAGATTGACATTTAATTCATCTAAGTGAAACCAGATCTCCTTAAAACACCTCCCCCCCAAAAAAAGAAGAAAAAAAATACATATAGACACAAGTTCAGCCTGTTAAGTTTGAGAAGACAGACTGAAAGCTGCTCCTTGATGAAGGCTGGGTGCCTGTTTCAATGCCACAGGACAGGTTGAAAGTGAACCAGCCCCCTGCTTACCACTCAGAGAAATTCCCAACCTCTGTAGAAAGCTGAAAATGTCTATTTTCATTTACTTGCACTGTATGCACTGCATGGTTTTAGCCAGGAACAAGCAGTGGAAACAGTGAAATACCATAAGAAATGGAAAGTGCTGGCAACTCAAAACTCTTGATTTCGGGCCTCGCTGCCATTCTTTGTCTCAGACAATTTGGCAGGGGGGGAAATCTAAAACTGTTGACTTTCAGAACTCTCTTCCTCTTTTTAACCCTCAGGTCTCAGCAGCTCTTGTACCAAGGTGGCCAGACACAGCCTGACACCCACGTCAGCCTCTCCTAGTGCAGATGTGGGTGGGTACTTGTGGCCTGCAGGCTGGGGGCAGCTGGTGAGCAGCCCCAGTGCACCCACATCAGCACTGGGGCTGAGCTGGGATGGACCAGGGCTGTCTTGAGGAGCCAAGGATCCAACCACGGCTGGGAAACAAAGAGAATGAGAGGACCTGAGCTAAGCCTCAAAGGTGACCTTGCTGTTCCAGCTGGGGCAGCTGGATCCACACAGGGCCACTGTCACCTCTGCCTGCCTGAAAATTCCTCCCGATTCTCCTCCCATCAGCTGGGAGTCACTTGCATTTTGGTACTGAGCTGATAGGACCAAGGAGTCTCTCTGGTCAATTCCCTGCATCCTCAGTTCTTAAAAATGGTATAGCTGGGACACATTTTAGACCTGAAAATCTACCAGACACGTAGACATGGAACAGCTGCACAGACGTATTTTATATCCAGTCTTCTGCCTTTGGAAATCAGTAGCCAACCTTTTCCTTACTTCAGCAGCCCAGAATCCCCTGGGCTTTAATGCAAGTTAGCTGGGAGGCAGTCGAATACAAGTGT
>JANHFX010003290.1:0-10631 GCA_027560015.1 Chloroceryle amazona | reverse complement strand
AAATCAATGCCCTGATGATGATGTACACGGAATTAGTGAAAACAGTTTGAGAGAGAACATTTTAAAAAGAACTGGAGGTCCAAAGTTGCCTCAGGAATGGAGATGATTTAGCTCTTATACATGGAAAATTTCCAGCTAGTTTTACTCTTTTCTCCAGACAAGTCTTCATTTCACATCTCCTGGTGAACCCCTCTCTTGCTTTCCCCTTAGGGTGCAGGAAAACTTGCCTGAAAAATGTGTTGTGTTTTGTTTTGTTTTTTTTTTACTGAAATTGCCTCTATTCAGCTTGTTTCCCAGACTGTTGATTTTTATTAAATGTCAATTCTCAGGCTAGTTTTGACCTACTATCCTCTACCATGCTGACAGCAAAGAGAAACCAAAAATTCAATGCTTCCTCAGCTGAATCTTTCCGTGGGAAATTAAGGGCTGAAATGCTCTCCACTCTTCCAACTCCCCAATCCAGCATGTCACCACAAATAGCATGTGAGCAGCTGAAGCATATTCTCCCTTGTCTGCACTCTCAGAACACAAATTCAACTGCTTTAAAAAGAGGAACTGATGCTCCTACCATGACTGCAAACTACCAGAAATGAACAGTTCCTTGTGAAGAGCAGCACAACAGCTTCTTGGGCTACAGCATTGCTTGCTGCCAGACAGGATGGACAACTAGTTAGTCTGCTTTTACAGTAGAAGATGAAAAGGTGAAGAATCAAATCAAGCTCTTATCCCCACTTAAAAGGCAAACAGAGAAGAAATCAGAGGTTGGGTTGGTTTGTTTGGCTTATCTGTGTTTATCATATGGCATTTTAATTGCACAATAGGTTACTGGAAAAAGATGTTCAATTACCAAACATTCTCACCAAAAGTTTATGGTGGGAATATTGGGCAAGAAATGTAACTAATATAAGAAAGAAGAGCCAACCTAGAGAATCTTGGTCATGTCAGAGAATCCTGAGCGAGGTGAATTTGCAGGGTCATGTTGAAAGGCAGAAAATTTCTCAGTATGAAGCATTTTCCAGCCAAAAAGGTTCTGAAGGTTTTCTGAAAATTCAGAACCTCTTCTGGCAGAAGGGTTTCTCTGATTGCAACCTTTTTGTCAGGTAATGCTTCCTCTGCAAGGGTTTGTTTCTTTAGAGACAGCTTCCCTGATCAAATGACTGCTACATCAGGCCCTGCTCTTTCTGCCTCCAGAATGACAGAGGGAGAAATCTTGGTAAGAACTTAGCTTGGCTTTCTGACATTTGCTCCCTTCTGTTGCAGTACTGAGTTGCTATAGTGGCACTAATGAAGCCCACCTAAAATATGGGTTGCCTGGACAGTGCCTGAAGTTAGTGAGTTTGCAGCTGGTTAACTTTGATTGATTGACTGACATTTGTTAAGCAAGGCTAGACCCCTTATCAACATGTACTATAATTCTGTGGTTGACAGTGCATAGATCAATTGTCTGATCTCATGGGAGCTTGGCTTAGTAGCACCAGTCTTGTTACACACCCGGTACATTCACACCCTTTCCAAAGCAGTAATGAAACAAGTGTATCAGAACGTTTGCCCCCCTTTCAGAAATGCCCATCAGCATTACAGAATGTGTCATGTAGATGCCCCAAGCCTGCTTTGCTTTGCATCGTGCAATTAAAAAGAAACGAGAGAGAAGAGCAAAGAGAAGAGCAAAGAAAAGAACAAAAAGATGCAAAAGTGCTGTGAAGCTAACTAGTGAAGTCTTTGCAGATCATGAAACTAAAGAACTTTTCTCCTTTCCTTCTTTCAGTGACTAATTTCTGTTACTGTAAGTAGCAGTAGGAATGTTTATCCCCACCAAAACTCAAGCATTCACTTCCTCTTCTCCATCTCCTACAGTCACTTGAAAAAGCACTTCCCTCTCCGTTCTGTCTCTGGCAGGAAAGTTTACAGCAATATTACCAAAACCACTATCTATAAAAGAATTTCTTTTGTGCATTAAAAACTTATAGTCTCATTCTGTATCACCAGCCCCATGGGGAATGAGTCAGGGGTAATAAGAAACACCAGCTCTAAGTTCCCAGGAGACCACGCTACGAGAAAAAAAAGGAAAGTGATGTAAGCAAGGACATTGCAAACTTTATAGGAAATATCCCACGGACAGACCACCTCACAGACCACCCCTTCTGTAATCTGGATCACCTCTGGCTTCTTCCCAGTCTCATAGATCTGTTGTGGGCACTACCAGGGGAGAAGAACTTCAGTTCAAAACTATGACCCAGGCGCAAGTATTTGAGGAAGTTTCACGACAAGGAAGATGGAGAAGCTGGTATTATTTAGCCCAGCCTCTGGCAAGGGCATTGCAAACCATGCAGTGAGCAATTGTGATTGAATTATCTTCCTCTGCTGTCTTTCAGCTTGTTCTGTCTGTCAGATTAGTAGTACTAGACAGGTTACCTTCAGCAGGCACACCCTGGCAGTAGGAGTGAAAATAGACAGCAAGGAAAGGAAATCCTGTCCACCAGTTTGCCTTCCATAGGACCTTCCCAGAGCATCAGCCTACTCAGAAAGAGTTTTCAGCACAGTTTAATATGATCGTTTGGGATCTAGAGATATAGAAGTTGGGGTGACTCTGAGGTGGATGAAGATAATTATTCCTTTTTTACCACTGTTTGCAGATTTTCATGGCATACTAGGGGTGAGAATTGCTCAGCAGACCCCTTACACATACACATTTGTGTGCAAGTACACAAAGTGTACACACAGACACTCAGACCTAACAAAATCAGGCCCATTCAGACCTTCACTACTAGACCCCTTCTACTACAATCTTTCCAACAAGCTGATTGCCCAGACCAGTCTCATAAGGCAAGCTCTGGGGCAGAATGATTCTTCTGACTCACACTCATTTCAGCCAACATTTCTCACAGTCTGTAACCTTCAATTTCCTCTGGTATGAGCTGGAAGTGCCTCTGCTGGTCTGCCCTCCTAACTCAAGAATTCATGCGGGCAGCTTTGCTGCACCTTAGCTTTGCTCCTCCTCTGGTAATGACAAGTTGGATAAACTCCACCAGCAATGGACAGACAGGAATGGAGTAAAATGCCAGAATGGATCAGACCCACAGTCTGTCTAGTCTCCTGCCCTGTCTCTACCAGTGGCTAATACCAAATGCTCCAGGAGAAGGTGTAAGAGCCCTGCAATGGGCGGCTTTGGAAGAATTCCTCTCCTCTAACAAGTTCTTATCCTGATCTTCAGTAATTAGAGGCTGGCTTCAGCCCTGAAATTACACAGCTTAATATCCTTCCCAAACGTGAATTCATCCAAGCACTAAAGCTCTGCCTCTTTTTAATATTCAAATGAACACAAATTCTCCTTCTGAATTGCAGAGACAAACTGTGTTTCCAAACAACAACTAACAAGCTGCCAGGTTACATGCAAAACACATTTCCAGATGAACAAGATAAACTGTTTATTCCCATACAGGTTGTTTAGTTAGTTTAAAACTCTCTAAGGTAACAGATTTTCTGTTTACATGTACACACAGAGACAAGCATAATTAAGGAAACGAGAAATGGGGTTTACCTTAACGCCTGCTGAGTTCTGAAAGAATCTCTGCTTCACTCCCTTCTTTCTTTTTCTCTGTCTCTCTCCCTGTCTCTTGCATGGCTGGACTGACAGGTTGGCAGAGCTGAGAAGGACAGGTTGGGTTTGTTTTTTTAGGCACAACTCCTCCCCCTCTCAAAGACAGAAAAAAAAAAAAAAAAAAAAAGCAAGACTGTTTGGGAAAAGTTCACAGAGAATCCCATCCTTTCAGCACATTAGAACCAATGAGAAATATTCTACATTTGGGAGCCCAGCAGTTTTCCAATTGCTTTTCTCAAAAAGGCTCAAGGTCTACTTTGCAGTAAGTATGAAGCAACCTGAGGAATTACACCAGGAACTAATTTGACCCCAACCATTTCCCATCTGCTAACTGATCCAACAGCTAATTACAGCCCCTTTAAGGCAGCCTTGACAAGAGGATTTTTGTGAAAGTGGAATATCTTTAGGCTTTGGTTTTTATCCTTGCATCCCATCACCACCATATATAATAAAAGTCACTAGTAGATGTCTGAAGTCCCCCCCCAGAACCCTCTGCTGCTGCTGCTGCTAACCTGCCTGCAGTCACAGCAAAAAGCAGGTTAAACTCCTGTTCTGCTCCATGCTCTGATTTGGTTGCATAGAGACCAGCTCTCCTTCTGTCCCTGTCACCTGAAATATGACAGTAATCCCAGAGAGACCTTTAGCAGGTCAGAGTAAGAAGAGGGGTATGTAGTACAGAGCAATACTGTCAGGTGGGTGATTCCTCCGGTCCTCCCAGGGGTTCTGGCTCACCTTGAGAAAACACATTCCTGGAAACTTCTGCTACTGCAAAGTTTTTGAACTCAGCCCATTAGAGGGTGTTACACTCAAGATTCAGACAGTGATTTTACCCTGAGCCTATCACAGAATCACAGAATGGTAGGGGTTGGAAGGGACCTCTGGAGATCATTGAGTCCAACCCCCCTGCCAAAGCAGGTTCACCTAGAAAAGATTGCACAGGAACGTGTCCAGGAAGGTTTTGAAAGTCTCCAGAGATGGAGACTCCACCACCTATCTGGGCAGCCTGTCCCAGGGCTCCATCACCCTCAAGGTAAAGAAGTTACTCCTCAAATTGATCGTTCCTTCCTATCAATATGGTCTTCAGATTAGGGCTGTGTTAAACGAACTCTACCTGCTCCTGCTCCACCTGCGTGCCTACCTGGCCATGGAGCTTTGCTTTGCTCGAGGGCTGAAATATCAGTCAACAAAAGCCAAGAAAGAGGATCCAAGAGGCTGGTGATGAAATAGCTTCTACACTCCCCCTTTCCTGCAATCTATCAAAAGAATTGAGAGGCAAATCTCTTTTGTGCTCTCATAGTTTTCCTAAGATGGCAGTTTGGGCACAAATCTGCAATTTCCATGGCCTGTTCTCTTCAGAGTAGCTGTCTCTTCCTCACCCTGCTGTTTCAAACAAGCATCCAGTAGACTAATGACAGTCATCTGCATAAATTTGCATCACAGACTCCTTGAATAGAATCCATCTCTCCTCTGGGTCAGATTTGCAGCTGGTTTATAACAATGAAGTTTCAGAGACTTCATTTACCTGCGTCACTAGGGCTGGCTTTACACTCTTTAGTATGCGGATAAGCGACAGCTCCACAAAGCTGTAAGTGCTCCAAAATTTGGGGGAAAAAAAAACAGTTTAATTTAATATTATGATGAACTAGATGAGAGATGAGTTCTAATGGATGTCACAAAAAGTCAGTATGATGTCTTATATAATAATGTGCAGTTCTGCCTCTTGCTAGCTCAGCTTTGTCTCTTGGATCATGTGAGGACCATGTCCATCTATCCCAGGATTGGCTTCCACTCCTACCTGGTCTCCTGCAGAATGCATTTGCTTTCTGCCCCTTCCATCAGGCAAATGTTTGCAATCGTGTTCAGCTCCCTACTTAGGATTTCCAGAGAGATAACACAAATGCTCAGAAATCTTTCCTGCCAGTGGAAGAAGTTAACTGAATCCAGACAAAACTGGCCCAGGCTGGCACCGAAGTTCGGTGATAATGAATCATGGCTGAACGCACCGGTGTCTGCTGAGTCCATGAAGTGAGAAACTGTTCTTAAGGTTACATCATAGCAATGGTCTTCATATTCAGATGGGGTGGGAATAAGACTGTATTAAGTGTGTGCCAGTCTCAGCATTACAATATCAAAGGAAGATTTACTAGCAGAGACTCAGCTGTAGGTCGCTTTAGTGCTAATATCTAATAGTCTTCTCAGTCCTCCCTCCTCAGCATTTTGAGGCTGGAGATCCAGATCCTTCTAAAGCTTTGCAACTTGCAGAATCTTTACAGAGGAAGGGCAGATCCAAAGGAGTTTATTCTCTCTGCTCACCCCTGTTACCTGCCCCAAAGAGCCAGGAGCTAAAACATTCCTAGTACAACATTCCTGCTTTACCTCTGTTGTATTGACCCCACGTGGGCTGGTCAGCCTGTGGGCTCCTGGAGGAGGAGAGGAGCTGAGCAGTATTGCAACAGGAGAGAATGTGACAAGGTCCAGCTATAGCTTCCTTTCCAGTCCCAGTCCAACCCTGTGATGCAAGCCTGGAGTGTGACATGCGCTTGTGTGGCTAGGCTTTGTCCACCCCAGGAGCTAAGGGTGGTCCCACCATACAAGCCAAGAGCTGGCCCATGGCTCTTAGCAAAGAGAGCTGCTACAAGAGCTTGAAAGTAGTCAGTAGAGGCACTTCAATTAAGTACTCCAGTGAGGTTAGGTTTCTTGTTTTTCCTGTTTAACTAGCAAGTTTCAAGACAGTCTAATAATGATGAACCCTCAGAGCACAGCTTATTACAGCATCAGAAAGGTTGCAAAATTACATACAACTTTGGTTTATTATACTCGACTCGTTCCACTCCCTTAAAAAAAGAAATACAAAAGAGGAAGGAACACGTCTTATAATGTAGGAACTTAATCCAGTGTCTTGATGCCAGTGACAAGATTCCCGTGGCTTTCAGTCGACTACGGATCAATACAGCTAAAAGAAATCTGGGGTTTTCAAGCATTGCTACTGATGTTAGACTAGTGTTTCCTGTTGATCTCCAACTGGATTCTCTATGTCTTGCTCCCCTGTCCTGCCTTGAAAACATCTGTCCCAGTGTGTACAAACAGTCCTTTGTTTCTCTGCATGTTTCTGGGGTGGCTACAGCTGAGCAGACACCGATCACACTCGAGCCATCTGTGTATTGCAAAAGGGGAAAGGGAAAAAAAAAAAACCACCCCACGTTTCAGTTCCCATCTTTTAGTCTCTGGGAGTGGGGATGACTCAAGCAACCTTGCAGTGGTCACTGATCCACATCCATGACCTCAAACCCCAGCAACAATGTGCAGTATCCAGGCTGCCTTTTTTTGATCTGGCTGAGACTGTTGCTCTCAATTTCCACCCAAAGTTCAAACTCTCTTCTTAGTATCTACGAAAAGCAGGTGCTTAAAGTGTGAGAAGGTCCTTGCAGAGAAGAGCATCAAATGGGACAAGGTATGATATCTGCAATGCTTACAGGGTGGTGGTCCCATGAAAATCACCAAAGCTGCTGTTAACTTCGAGGACGCGGATAAGCCACGAGGATGTCACGGACCCTCTGGCACCTCTGAGAGGACTATTGGGAGCTAGAGAAGAGCTCTAGCCCTTTTACATGTGCTGTTGCAGAGGGAGAGTATTTCAGTCTGGGGACTGAATAATTCACCAAGAAATCAGCTGGTCAGTGTGGAAATAATTTTAAATGAACTGAGCCCTTAGGTATTACATTAACTGGATCTCTAGGGAAGGATGTGGATTATTGCAGCTGAATAGAGCCCTTATTTATCAGATGGAAAAGGTTAATGTCATTTCCTTTCCTTTCCTCCATGGTTTTTCTTACCACATCACCATTTATGGATAGCATGAGGTGCAGACAGTGTAAGAACATGTGCTTGATTGTTTAAATGACCAAAGCTGTTACTTTAATGGGGGGAGAGGGGTAAGAAATTAAGATTTCTTCTGGTTTCCTGGGGGGAATTACAGGGCTAGGAAACATAAAACACTGAAGAAAGGAAATGGGCTTGTGGAGCACCTGGTCTTTGATTTGACATCCAAGAGCACCTAACTGAATGAGGGAATTTTTGCATTCTCATCTACTGCGTGTGCATAATAAGAACCAGGATCAAACTAATCTAATATCCTTATTTCATACTTTATAAAGGAAGAGTGCATTAAGAAAGGTCATTTTTTTTAACTCCTTAATGAAGTTTAAATACAGTTAAATTAAGTTCTCCTAATAAAGAATCTATTCTGCTTTCTATTTTGCCTCTGGAGTCTCAATAGCTGTTGACCTGAAGACAAATATCAGAGCAGTCAGCTATCTATTATGTGCTTTACTAATGATGTCAACAAGGCAATTCTAATACCAGCTATGGAGACAATTTCCATGGCAATAAGACTGAGAGCAGTGAAAGCTTAAATGAAGAGAAGAAAACTCTTTTTGTGGCATAAGACTCAAGAGAGCTACGCTTATAACCCTGTCTCTAGCATACTGTATCCTTAGGGAAGTCATTTGGGGATATCCTCCCAGTGCAGCAACAAAAAAGGACCTAAAACACACTGTCTGTTGTCAAATTCAAGAGAAGGATGATCACTCCTGACCATCTGGGAATACAAGGATGCTAGGACCTGATGCCCTGCATGAGTCAATGAAGAAAGACAAGTCAGGCATTTGTGTTAGGCTTCTGAGTACAGTCCTTCCTTCTTCTCTGCGTCCAGAGGTATTTGGATCACTCAGCACAGGAGTCACACATGCTTCTCCTTGCCATGCCAGAGTTAATAGATGGTTTGAGGTCCTCATCACCCTCTTGTTTTCAAGGCCATCAGTAGAATTAACTCCATTCTAGGCCCCATAAGAAGACATCTGCATGCGGCCGTTGGTCTCTGACTACACAGAACTACAGGACGTGAAATCGCCTCCTAACCTCAAGGTCCAGCTGCTTCCCTCCCCCTAAATCCAACTCCATGGTGGAGCAAAGCTGAAGGATGCACCTTTCCTCTCTCCACATCCAGGGAAAGGAATCCAGACAGATGAGGGTCAGGATCTCTGTATATGCTGGATGATTCGGAGGTAACCTTTCTGGCCCCAGCTTCCCATCTGTGAAACAGTCAGTAGCGTTACCTTACCTCGCAAAGGTGTCTTGAGGACAAAAATTGAATATTTAGGGGCACTGCAACGGGGATAGCTAATTCCAGCTCTGAACGAAATGAGAAGAAAGATGCCCATTGACTTATATGGGATTTAGAATGAGCCCTTATTCATTTTTCATTAGCCACCGAACAGCCATTTGAGGATAGCAGTGAATCACTATTAATACTCGTGCAGTTAAACAATCAGCATCTAAGTTATAATGGAGTGAATTAATGCATGTATCTAAGGCAACCACAATGTGACTACTGAGTTGGCTTCATGGAGTGAGTATTTGCAGATTATGAAAAGGAGCACATGTAAAAGCTGAGTGCATCTGTTCTGATTTTTTTATTTTTTTCCTTGCCCATAAAGGAACAGCTTTCCTGGACAACCAAGCAGCAAGATATTACAGCAAACAGTCTTTCACATAAAGCCAACCTTGACTTTGTTATAATTGATATGTAAATATAATCCCACTCATCAATTAAATGCTACTCTCCTGGGCTGGAACATTATACATGTTCATTGAGATGGAATCCCTGTCAATTCAGTTCGGTATTCATGTGCATTAGCCTTGGAAAAGAGAATGTGATTGCTTGAATAAATTCAGCCACTACCTCCTGCATCCCTGTATCAGTTGACACGCGTCAGTCTGACTGTAACATGGGTTCAGAAATCTGTTGCCATGGAAATCCTAAATATTCAGTTCTTGGCAGGGGAATTCAAATGGGATACCTGATAAATAGAAACAGCCCAGCCCTTGCCAAGCACACCACTAACCCCTGGGTCAGGAGGTGTTGCAGACAATCAGTAAGCCAGTTTTTTTCCAAAGTACTTGACGAAGAAAAAAGTCTTAATTTTCACTAACATTTGTACTTCCAGGTCCCAGATTCCTCACTGAGTGACAAATTCTCTCCCAGAACTTCCCATTGCATAGGTATGATCTCTCCTGTGGGGATACATTACTTTTGATCTGTCTGGATCCAGCCAGTTCCCCAGCCCAGAGGGTAATTGTTAATGCTCTCTGACCACTTCGGTATCGCCGTTCAGCAGTAGCCCTTGCACTCAGGATGACCTCTGCTTTCCGTGCCTGCGCACCACCCACGTGGGGCCAGCCAGTGTCTGACCCCTTGTTTTATGGTTATTGTTCTGTGTGACTGAACATTCATAATAATTCAGCACAGCTCTATAGCTTTGCTGTTTCCTAAGCAGAGTTGCAAACTTTACAACCCAAAATACAACCCATAAAAAGATTTCCCTCTCGGGCAGAATCCAGCAGCTGTTTAACAACACACAACATCTCCCTGCAGCAGTTCAGCATGAGAAGTAATGTGTGTCATACCTAATTAAGCTGTAGGCAATTCAGGCTGGAGACCAATTCTTTGCTCTTTGTTGCTAAAGCAGCACAACAGACCATTACCAGGGGCATTAAATACTTCTGTAATATTGAGAATCTCAGTAATTGTTACTGGGGAGGAGAAATTAAGTTCCACAGAGCATAGCGAACATTGACCATAGACATTGAGGAGCTGGAGGATGTCCAAAGAAGACCAATGGAGCTGGGGAAGCATCTGGAGCACCAGTGCGTGATGAGTGGCTGAGGGCACTGGGCTTGTTCAGCCTGGAGAGAAGGAGGCTCAGGGGAGCCCTTCTGGCTCTTGACAGATCCTTGACAGGAGGCAGGAGCCAGGTGGGATTGGGCTCTGCTCCCAAGGAACAAGTGACAGGACAAGAGGAACCGGCCTCAAGCTGCCCCAGGGGACGTTTAGGTTGGACCTAAGGAACAATTTCTTCCCCTTGAGGGTTGTCCAGGGCTGTCCCAGTCTGCCCAGAGCAGGGGTGGAGTCCCTGTGACCCCTGGAGGGGTTTCCAAGCCCCCCGTGGAGCTGTGGTGCTGAGGGCCAGGGGTC